>CM059189.1:65492959-65528611 GCA_030323885.1 Branchipolynoe longqiensis
CACATACACCCGACCTGACTTTGCAGAGAGAGACACACACAGACAGAGACACATAGACAGACGCACACAGATAGAGGCAGACACACACACATACATACATACATACATACATACATACCCACACATACAGAGAAACACACAGATAGACACACACAGAAATACACACACACAGATACATACAGACAGACAACAGACACACATTATATTTTGTTAAAAACCCTAGTGCCATGGGCCTATGGCACTAATCCAGTCCCAGAAGGCCCACCCAACCAGGAATACCTACCTACAGTCCTGTAAGGTTCCAGGTCATCTCACATCACGTGGTCACCGCGAGATGACCATCTGGGTCATAGCCACAGGACTTTTGACAAGCTTGTCGAAATTATTTTTGGTTCTTTCAGCTCATATTACTTCAAAACTAATCATCTTTAATCAAAATCACTCCGGACTAATGATTAGTAGCTTGTAACGATCAATTTGATATATTTATCTCAAAAATAAGACAAAAATTCAAGTGCCATCGGACCATGCAACTTTAATCTCTCCAGCACTCCTACAGGCATGTCATTGAAGGTACATGATATTAACGGTACATGATATTATTGAAGGTAGATGATGTTTTTGAAGGTAGATGATGTTATTGATCCCCGGCATATTGTTATTTGACTCTTTATGGTGGCCATCTTGAGATTCCAGGACAGATGGGATGGGTGCAGCTCCGGCACACCCATCATTCCCACATCCTAGCTACCACCAGGTCATGGCAACTTGACCCGACACCTCTATCATGTTTGATGCATCCATACAAATTCAATCCAGATCCAATACACATTAAACATTAAATACGAAACATGACTGTTTCCCACTCTATCAATCTGGATTCAGCAATGGGTTAGACATTCTTATATCTACTAACCAAAACAACTGGGTACTTTAAATAGAATCTATTTTATAATGTGTAGAACGTCAAAATATTTTAAGGCCCTGTCACACTACGATGTTTCTTACGAACGTGCTTCGATGTGTGGCGACATGTTGCCTTTTTGGGCGAAACGTTGGTACACGTCCGGTATGTTACCGGCGCATTGCCAGCGCATTGCCGGCGCGTTACCAGTAGACTGATAGCAACGTGTAATCCAACACGTTGGCTCCCATCGGCGCCCGCCGGCACGCGCCGATCGTTTTGTGCTTGCACAAAACTTTCGACGGGCCACAATGCACGTCAGCGCGTTGGCTGGCGCGTTACGGATGCGTTAGCAACACGTCAATACCCGTTGGCGGCGCGCCGGCGGAACGTTGGCATTTATTTCGCCAAACTGCGATCGTTCCGTCAGCACGTCGGTGACCTCCCATCGACGTGTAGTGGCCACCCTATTGGCGTTGCTCCAGCGTTTCTTGACACATTGGACATGTTGCTGGTGCATCTTGACGTGTTGCTGGCGCGTCTTTCGCGCGGCTAACGTTACCCGGCGTTCTGCAAACCTTTAATGACGTGCTACTCACACACCGTCGGCACGTGGGCGGCACGCCGACAACGCGCCGATAACACGCTGATGGCACGCTGGGAACCCGCGGGCGGGATGTTGACACTTTGTTCTGCCGCGCGTCGAAGCCCGTTGTCTGCGCGCTCATAGCACGCTACTAACACGCTGCGTCATGTCAAACTTTCTCCCAAAACGCCGAAGAGTTGGATGTGTGTCGACGGGTTGCAAATATTTTGCGCGTTGCCGGCACGCCGGTGAGAAACGTCGTAGTCTGACAGGGCCTTTACATAGCGCTTGCCTCCCGTATGGAAGTTTGAATCCCGGTCGAGATGTTGCCAGAACATGACACTCAAGCAAACTAACAAACAAAATACATCAATCTTACTACTCTCGCCACTTTCACCACTTGCACCACTCTCACCACTCTCACCACTCTCACCACTCTCACCACTCTCACCACTCTCACCACTCTCACCACTCTCACCACTCTCACCACTCTCACCACTCTCACCACTCTCACCACTCTCACCCCTCTCACCACTCTCACCACTATGAGTGTTGTGACTGACGTCAGAGTGGTAAGAGTGTTGACATGTCAAAGTTGGGTAAAGGCTATTTCGCTTTTTGATTTCGATATCATACAGATTGAGATGTATGTTCAAATCACACGTGTAGCCATACTTTACACACAGAAGCAACAGTGATTATTTGACTTGCTACCAAAAACAAAACAAACAATTAATATGGAGGCCAGTTTCAGAGAACGACCGACTTACAGATGGGATGTCCTTCTTTTGTCCCTGTCCTGATATTACCTTAGATGTTGCCAGGACGTAAAATTCCACCAACGAACCGATCTTTATTGTGTGATGTTTCAATGTAGGTGGCGCCACTAGTATGTTAACCTTGTGACCTTGGCGCGGTGGTCTGGGTTAACGAAGACTACTACTGTCCATTACTGAACTGCTCTCTCCTATACTACTTACACCCTCAATTTCTCAAGGACGGTCACGTTAGTGAACGTAGTTGAACGTAGTGGAGGCTAACCTAGTGGAACGTAGTTGAACACAGTTTAACATAGTTGAACATAGGTGAACGTACCGTACTTCTCCTTGATGATAACGTGATAAGAACGTGTGTGGGCCCTGAGTTCCGATTTAAGCTTTGGACATGATCAAAAGAGAGGTACGTTTGAGGCAGACATAGCCTCTGTGATGATAACATACTCTAGCATATTCTAGCATACTCTAGCATACTCCTCGCTGTACCCTAGTGTAATCTAGCGGCTTTGACCCACACAAAACCTTGGCCGTTCTGCCATGGTCAAATAGCCATTAGTGGACGAAGTTACCATAGTTGAACATAGTGGAGGGTACCATAGTTCAACATGGTTCAACATAGTTCAACGTAGTTGGGGGTACCTGGATCCATACCATAGCATACCGGGATCCCTACCATAATGTATTTATCCATACTATTAGGTGGGTGATCAACCAAAACCTGCTGTACCTTAACGTAGTTTAACGTAGTGATAGCACATTTCACGCATGTTAATCTATCCCATGTTCAACTACGTTCTACTCCATTCAAGTACGTTCACTAACGTGTATGTGACCAGGGCTTCAGATCAGTCGCGACTGTAGCCCTACGTGGCTCGGTGCACTGTGTGTGCCTGAACACTCATCCTGTGATCTCTCTGTCAGATCAGCAAGTCGCGAGATAACTGGGAAGGGCAAACATCATTTCATTTCAGATGTACGAGTTGGATTCATCGTGGGTTTATTCAATGTTTTTTCTTGTTTAATGCCAGGTGTTACCTGGGCCGATTTTACCCATTGACAGACTGTAAATGGTTTTCCTTCAGGGCATTACAATTGTACAATTGAAGCACCCAGAAATAGTTGTCCTTCATTGCCATAATGTTGCCCAATCATATGTGTTTCATCGGTGGAACAGTCATATTATTTTAGATAAATAAATATATTGGGTTGATCACAGTGATATATTTGACTTTAGTTTGAAGTGACTTTTATTTTATAGAGTTAACATTGAAACTATTTAAAGTGAAAGGGATAACTGGGAAGGGCAAACATCATTTCATTTCCTGTACGAGTTGGATTCATCGTGGGTTTATTAAATGTTTTTTCTTGTTTAATGCCGGGTGTTACCTGGGCCGATTTGACCCATTACCAGACTATAACTGGTTTTCCTTCAGGGCATTACAGTTGTACAATTGAAGCGCCTGGAAATAGTTGTCCTTCATTGCCATATTATTGCCTAATCCTATGTGTTTCATGGCTGGAACAGTCATATTATTTTAGATAAATATATTGGGTTGATCACAGTAATATATTTGACTTTAGTTTGAAGTGAATTTTATTTTAAAGAGTTTAAAGTGAAAACATGCCACATTTTGGCGTGAACATCGACATGGTGGCTTCAGTAAGTGATAACTTCAATTCAATTGATTTTGTATTTCTTCTATGCAGCGGTGCATGTTTAATGAGTGCACCTGTATGTTGTATGTCTGGAAATAAATCCATGTAGATTGGTTGGGTGGTTGTTGGAGTTGTACGTCCTGGCAAGATCAAAGGTAATATCAGGATGGGTACTCACTTGTGACAGTATGCACTCATGGTGAATTTATAGTGCTGACCCACTGAGAGATTAGGCCATCATCACCATGACCCGATATCTCACTGTCACATTATCCTGACACTGAGCTAACCAGTCCTTGCCCTATCCTATTAATGCCAAGCACTAGGCTAGGAAGCGACAACTATCAATTTTAAAGTGATTGGTTTGACTCGACCGGGAACCAAACTCCTGATCTTTCGCACGCGAGGCCCGCACTCTACCGATTAGGTCAGCACCCCTGGTTTTCAGTTGTTGAATTACTCCACATCGTCTCTGTTGAGCTGACAAAAGAAGCCCCTGTTCACATTAATCAGACTGAGATCTGCACACTGACAGCCGGATTATCCTGTCAACCTCATTAGACTATCCGGTTCAGCAAAATTTGTATTTATCAAGTTTCATTGAAGTAGGAGAAATTTCAACTGAGGACATTCTAAACTATGGACAATTTCCAGTGCTGTCCACCGGACACGGTGGCCGAATCGGTAGAGCGCATGCTTCCCGTGCGGAAGGTCGGGAGTTCGAATTCTAGTCGAGTCAAACCAATGACAATACTTGTCGCTACCTCGGCTGGCGCTCGGTATTAATAGCATAGGACAAGGACTGGTTAGCACAGTGTCAGGATAATGTGACTGTGTGGGATATCGGGGTCATGGTGTCGGCGGCCTTGTCTCCCATTGGGACAGCACTATAAAGTCGACATGAGTGCACAATGTCACAAGTAGGTACCCATCCTGATATGACCTTGGATGTTGCCAGGACATAACACAACAACCAACAATAACAACCATTGCGGCTTGCCCTATCTAATCCTGCTAATGATGAACATCAACTAAGTATCAATTTTGTTGTAAGTCCTAAAGCTAAGATTCCTTATACGTGGTATGCGTCATGTGGCATGTGAATGTCGTATATGCGGCGTAGATATATGTGTTCGGGTTTTTCCTCCAAATTTGTGAAGGAACAGTATTGGTTTCTATGGCAAATGCAGCAGCATTCACATTCGCATGCCACACCGATGTCTACAGGGACCGATTCAGTTGCCGTATTCGCATTCGCATTCGCATTCGGAGGTATGGAAGCACCCCTATTCACTTAGATGCTTTTTGATTTTTTGCCGCATTCGCAGTCGTATGCCGCATACCGCGTGTAAGGAATCCCAGCTTTAGTTTGACTCTGGCTGGGGATCAAATCCATGATAGTCGACACAGGAACACAGGCGCCTTACTCATTTGGCCATCTGCATTCAGTGTCATTAGTATTGGCACAAGGACAGTTTCGCCATCTCTTCCTGGATCAATCACTACGTTTGAGTCAGTGTGGGGTGTGCGGCTGAAGGCCTGAGTGGGTGGCAGCATCGTGACAACTCACAGTTAAAGGACCATTTTCCGGCCTAGACTGGCACCTCGCCAATACCGCAGGCATGGCGATGCACCCCCACCCCCACTCCGCAACTAATTTGAGTTTTATTTAAGGAATAAGTTTGATATGTTGTCTGCCCGCATTGCTTCACTTCGCACCAACTGACCAAGCCCCGAGTTTTGACGGCATTTCCGAAATACTATATGAGCTTTGCCATGTGTTTGTTGTTGTTTTACATCCTGGCACCATCTAAGGTGATGTCAGGATGGGTACCCACTTGTAACAGTGCGGACTCATGGTCCACGTCCCGATATCCCACTCAGTGACATTATCCCGACACTGTGCTAACCCACCCATGTCCTATCCTAGTAATGCCAAGTGATAGGATATGTAGTGACACGTATCAATTTTATAAGTCAATGGTTTGATTCAGCTGAAATTTGAACTTCCAACCTTCCGCATGGGAAGCCTGCACTCTACCGATTCGGCCACCGAATTTGATCTCTGCCACATGTGATTCCAACGTCTACCCATGTGCGAAACAATACATGAGCTAAACCAATCGAAATCATACATACAATGATGGTGACAAAACCAGACGGGATGGCCGAATGAGTTAGAGCGTCCGTCTCCCGTGTTGGTAGACCATGCGATCGTGGGTTCGAACCCTGGTCAAGTCAAACCAATGACGTAAAAATTGATACTTGTTGCTTCCTAGCCAGGCGCTCAGCATTACTAGGATAGGGCAAGGACTGGTTGGCTCAGTGCCAGGATAATGTGACTGAGTGGGATATCAGGTCATGGTGCTGGCGGCCTGGTGCCCAGTGGGGCAAGACTATAAAGTCGCCATGAGTGCGCACTGTCATAAGTCGGTACCCATCCTGATATGACCTTAGATGTTTCTAGGATGTAAAACAACAACACACAAACAAACAAACCGATAGTGACAATGATAGTGACCATATTTTATCCCTCGTTCATAGTAGCTTTTCACTCCTCCCCATTCCACTTGGCTTGTTATGGATACGATCCATCAGGCTGCCTGTTCCGGAATCTCCAGCAGGCGGCGCCACTGGGATCATTAGGAACGAGGCGACCGGAAGTTCCCCTCGCCCCCTCAGCCGCCAGCGAGCTCGGTGACAAACAGTTGTCGCTACTTGGTCCGACAGATCTGGCCGAGCTAACGTCAGCAACGTCCAGGCACCGCTAAGATAACGGCATTATTAGCAACTCCACCTAAGGACCAACCCACAGAATGAGCCGAATGAATTGAGCGTCCGTCTGCGGTTTTGGTAGATCGTGTGATTCGAAACAACTGGTTTGAACCCTAGTCGAGTCAAACCAATGACTTAAAAATTGATACTTGTCGCTTCCTAGCCAAGCGCTCGGCATTATTATGATAGGGCAAGGACTGGTTGGCTCAGTGTCAGGATAATGTGACTGAGCTGGATATCAGGTCATAGTGCTGGTTGACTGGTCTCACAGTGAGGCAGCACTATAAAGTCAAAATGAGTGCGCACTGTCACAAGTCGGTACCTGTCCTGATATGACCTTACATGGTCCTGATATGACCCGGTGGGTCACCACAATGAAGTGTCTGCTGTCACAAGTCGTTACCCAACCTGATATGACCATATGTTTAGCCAGGACGTAAAACCCCAGACAACAACAACCAACACCACCGGTGTACTCTATGTGGGTGTGCCTAGCGCTGGGGGTTCTGCATGCTGAGGGTGCTAAGGACATGTGAATGCTGCTTCCTGTGCGGATTTGGAATTCGGGGTGTGGGGGATGGGGACTGAGGAGTAGGGGGGTGGGAGTGGGGAGCTGGGGGGGGGGCTGAGGTTGGTATTGGCGGTGGTGGGTCAGGGAGTAGGGGAATGGGGGTGGTGGGTCAGAGAGTACGAGAGTGGGGGGGGGGTCAGAGAGTGGGTGAGTGGGGGTGGAAAGTGGGGGTGGAAAGTGGGGGTGGAAAGTGGGGGTGGGGAACTGAGGTTGGGGGAGTATGGTGGGGGACTGAGGATGGGGGGGGGGAGTTGGGGAGTGGGGGTTGGGGGGGGGGGGGGGCGCCTGGCTGCCTGTTGGTATGTCGGCAATGCGCCACTATTTATGTCACCGCTGGGCACCGAGGTGGCCGATGTGTGGGCAGTGTCCGTGACTGCCTGAGCTGCTCGGTGGACTGTTCCACATCACTCTCCTCCTATCCGCTCATCTCACCCCTGAGGGTTGGCTGCAGCTGAGCCGCCATGAATGCACACTGTCACAAGGTGGTACCCGACCTGTTATGACCTTAGATGTTGCTAGGACGTAAACCAACAACAAACAACTACTGGAGATGGGGCTGAGCAAATATACATTTCATTATGTCGGGGTTTGTCCCATTTATATATTTAAAAATAAGGAAGATGGAGACCAAAGAAATACTGTGGTTTTCTCATAGTCATAGGATAAGATGCTTTCTGAACATGACCGGCATCTTCTCGCCCAAGCGCAGCAGTGGGCGGGGCTAATCTCAAGCTTGACGGCGCCTGCGCGATAACAACCCTTGTTTCCCCCGCCCCCCCCCCGTTACTTCCCCCCTCTCCCGGGCTCACCACGAGCCACTCGGGAGCTGCTCACTGAGCTGCTAATCCAATGATCATAGCCACGGGGAGCCGCTCTCACAGTCTCAGGCCACCAGTGAATCCCTCCAGATTTACTCCGGGTGTGGTAAGGTGTTGTTGTCTCTCTCTCCCCTGACTGATCAGGGAATCCTCAGCTCTCGTCAGGCAGCTGCATCCCAGCACTTGCTTGCTTGCTTGTTCCCGGGTCTCTTCTCTCTGCTGCATGTGGTGTTGACCATTTCAAGAGCCGGTAGCCGAGCAGCTCATGGCTGCGGGTCGGTAATATGGGTGGGTGGGAGGGAGGGCCCGGGGAGGGCGGGGGTGGGGGGAGGGAAGGTGTGAGTCCTCGCATAGTCTGACGGCCCCCGACAGAGTGGGTGAGAGGAGGTGTGAGGTGACGGATGGAGGGGTGGGGGTAGGGGGACAATAGAGGCGTTTGTCACGTGGTGGAGCGAGGCGTGGGGCAATAATAAATAGAGAGGGACGGGGGCTGGCGTCTGTATACGCAGCGCCCCCGGCTGCTGGCAGCGAAACGGGCAACCGGTATTAAAGGCCAGTGGCAGTGGGTGTAAATGCGCTTTAACTCTGACTAAGCCTAGCGTGGTTCCTATTGACGCCGCTAGATGTCAGGAATTCAGCCACGAGCTTCTCGCCTCCTACCCCCGTCCCCCGCTTCCCTCCACCCTCTATCCTCTCCTCCCCCAATCCCTCTCTTCCACTTCCGCCGTATCCCGTCCCCTGTTCCATTCCCCCTCCCCTTCCCCCTTCTCCCTCCCCCGCCCCACCCCCTTCCCCCTCCCTTCACCTCCCCTGCCCCCTCTCCCTTCCCTCTCCCCCCTTCCCTCTCCCCCCTTCCTCTCCCTCTTTCCCCATTCCCCTCTTCCCTCTCCCCCCTGCCCCTTCCTCTTTCCCCTTTCCCTCCCCTCTCCCCTCCCTTCCTTTTGCCCACTCTCCCCTCTCCTGTATAATCCGACGGTTTTTAGTTTCTGTCATGTTTAAAGATAAATATATTAGGTTGATCGCTAGAAGTATAATCTACCTTAGCCGACCAGACGGGATGGCCGAATGAGTTGAGTGTCCGTCTGCCGTTTTAGTAGATCGTGGGATTCAAACCCCGGGACGAGTCAAACCATTGACTTAAGAAACGATACTTGTCGCTTTCTAGCCATGCGCTCTGCATTATTAGGATAGGGCAATGACTAGTGTCAATCGCTTTATTTGGGTTCCATTGATCACCCATACAATACCATTGTAACGATAACAAAAAACTCCCTAACCCAACCACCTCCCTAAATGGACCATTTAAAATCAGTCCCATGGTCGGTCGATTTAGAGAGGTCTTACTGTATTTACTTTTGGTTTCCATGTCACAAATGTGATTCATAGTTTCTGAGAATGACCCATATAGCCTTTGGCTGGTTGTTTCAGAGGTATCGCTACCAAGTCGCGGGGTGGCTGCTGATGCTAAAGCCCCAATCAGACCTACCCGGATCAGGGGCCGGACGAGCCCCGGTCCGTGATCCGGTGTGGTCCGTGGCGATCCGGCGTGATCCGTGGCTCATCCGTGGTTGGTCCTTGGTGATCCCTGGTGATCCTTGGTGATCCGTGGCTGGTCTGGCTTTCATCTGGGGTCGGCCCCGGATTTAAAATGTTTACATCTGGGGTGACCCGGGGCGATCCGGGGAATATTGCAATCTGGGGTTAACCGGCATCATCCGTGGGGACCAGACGGGATGGCCGAATGAGTTAGGGCATCCGTCTCCCGTGCTGGTAGATCGTGGGGTCGTGGGTCCGTACCCTGGTCGAGTCAAACCAATGACTTTAAAATTGATACTTATCGCTTCCTAGCCTGGTGCTCAGCATTACTAGAATAGGGCAAGGACTGGTTGGGTCAGTGTCAGGATAATGTGACTGAGTGGGATACCAGGTCATGGTGCTGGTGGCCTGGTCTTCCAGTGGGGCAGCACTATAAAGTCACCATGAGTGCACACTGTCACAAGTCGGTACCCTTCCTGATATGACCTTAGATGTTGCTAGGACGTAAAACAACAACAAACAAACACACTAATGCTAAGTCACAGTGTCGGACACCGGTGCACTCTTAAGCTGACAGTGTGACAACTGGGTTATGGGGTGAAGCCTGGTGTGGCGTGCTCAGTCTTGTCCCGTGCTCAGCCGTGTACCTATACTCAAACTCAAGGCAATGTCAATAGTCGTGAGTAATTTTCATACAGAAAATACAGAACAAGTGAAATATCTCTAAAACCACACGACCTATTAACAAATCGCTTGGTACACATATAGAAAACATCTTCACCAAAATGATTATATTAAATTTATAAGGTTAGGGTTCTTGATTTCTATTAATTTTGATTAAAACTAATGTTTTGCACTGCGCGTACCATCAAACTCAAGGCATTGTCAATGGCTGTGAGCAATCTTCATACAGAAAATCCAGGAAAAGTGAAATATCTCTAAAACCACACCACCTAGAAACAAATCGCTTGGTACACATATAGAAAACATCTTTACCAAAAACATTATATTAAATTTATAAGGTTAGTGACTTACGACCATTGACAATGCCTTGAGTTTGAGCATAGGTACACGGCTGAGCACGGGACACGGCTGAGCACGCCACACCGGGCCTGCCTTATCCCGCCGAGCACCCATTCCCGCCGGTACCAGCGGCCATCAGGGCCGCCTAGCCCGGGGGATTGGCAAGGTCAGCCGGTGTCTGTCACACTGCCTGCCGTCACACTGCCTCCTGTCACACACCCTCGCTCCAGGCACTGTGATAGACATGCTAAGGTGCGCGTAATGCTGTCACTGCCTTGTGGACACATGGCTAGCTGGCTATGGCGTGTACCATGACACCACGTTGACACCTTGACGTGCGGTCTGTCTCCACCTCCATGAACTCAATGGGTGATTCCCACCGCCATCCCACCCTCTGGCGGCAGTAGTACAAACTAATGTGAGTACCTGCTGACTATGTAGGTATTATAGAAGATTTCCACTACCAACCGGCCCTCTAATGACAGTGGTACAAATTAATATGGTAGCTGCTCACTATGCAAACAGCCTTATAGAAGATTTCCAGTTCCACTACCAACCGGCCCTCTGATGACAGTGGTACAAACTAATATGGATAGCTGCTCACTATGCACCCAGTCTTATAGAAGATTTCCACTACCAACCCGCCCTCTGATGACAGTGGTACAAACCAATATGGATAGCTGCTCACTATGCAACCAGTCTTATAGAAGATTTCCACTACCAACCCGCCCTCTGATAACAGTGGTACAAACTAATATGGGTAGCTGCTCACTATGCAACCAGTCTTATACTTATAGAAGATGTCCACTACCAACCCGCCCTCTGATGGTAGTGGAAAAACCCCATAATGGTGTGTGGTAGCTCACTCTGTGTCATGCTACAGACCAGCCCTCTGACGGCAGGGGAAGAAACATAATGGTGTGTGTGGCAGCTCACTCAACATCATGTTCTTCTATCTTAGTATCTCTGCAAAAGGTTTGATAAATTATTTCCACAACCAACCACCCCCTGGCGGCAGCGGAAGAAACCTCATGTTGTGTGTAGCAACTCACTATGTCATGCTCTTATAGAGGATTTCCACAAACAAGCGACCCTCTGATGGCAACAGAAGAACACCATATTTTATGGGAAGCAGCTCACTTGACCTGCCTCGTGGACACTCCCGGATTAAGACGAAGAGAGGCCTTAGGCTATTCCACTTGTGAGGCCTCTCATTGTCTTGAGCTCCTTGGATGTTGAGGCCTAGACTTCAGATTGTTAAACCTATAGGTTTGTTGTTTGTTTGTTGTTGTTTTACATCTTATCAACATCTAAGGTCATATCAGGGCAGGTACCGACTTGTGACAGTGCGCACTCATGGCAATTTTATAGTGCTGCCCCACTGAGAGACTAGGCCACCAACACCATGACCTGATATCCCACTCAGTCACATTATCCTGACACTGAGCCAACCAGTCCTTGCCCTATCCTAATAATGCCGAGCGCTTGGCTAGGAAGCGAAAAGTATCAATTTTTAATTCCTTGGTTTGACTAGACCAGGGTTCGAACCCACGACCCCATGGTCTACCAACACGGGAGACGGACTATCTAACTCATTCGGTCATCCCGTCTGGTTCATATAGGTGAAACCTGCACAGCTCTTGTGCAGTTACCTCAGGCCTCTATTAATTTTGCAGTCAATTTCCACATATAATGGCAGTCATTTCCCCCAAATAAGTAAATCGTTATCCTTTTTTCAATGTTCAAAGTGGATTGAGAAACACCGGCATGCATTGATGAACTAATTAGGCAGATGTTTAATTTTGTTGGATCTATATTCAAAGTTTGAGATAACATAATTTCCTTAACCGCATGATCATTTCTGAAATAAATTCCTTTCATTGTTACGTATATATTATTCAATTATTGAATCGAATAAACCAAAGAGCCATTTGTACTGCACCACAATCTAGTTCAGTTTGATATGATTTTATCTTGGACATATTAACTGATCCATATGCCATATAAACTTAGGGAATAAAGGGTTCTACTGTAGCGTGCGATCTACCGGGACTTGAACCCTTCCCCATCTCCTACCCTTATCCTTATTCCTATACTTACCCCTACCCCATCACCCATACCCATCCTTCTACCCATGCCCATACTTATACCCATACTCATACCCATACTTATACCCATACATGCATCAATACTTATACCCATACTCATACACATGCCCATACATATGCCCATACTCATACCCATACTTACACCAATACTTATACCCATACTCATATCCGTGCCCATACTCATATCAATGCCAATACTTAAACCCATACTTATTCCCATGCTCATAACCATACCCATACTTATACCCATACTCAAAAGCATGCCCATACTTATATCCATACCCACACCAGTGCCCATACCCATGCCCGTACCCGTGCCCATACCCATAGTCCATACCCATACCCATACCCATACCCCAGAGGGATCAGAGAAGACTCCACCTGTAGTGTTCATAGTCACGCAGAACGGCTCAGCATACTAATTACTATGGGTCAGGTAACCAAGTTGGGAATGGTGACGTAGGTTGGAATAAAGAATTACTTATGCTACACACTTCATTGAGTTGACTTCGTCCTTACATTACACCACCTGACCTGACTTGACCTGGTTACTTAATGTTGCATAGTCCGATGGTTTTGAGTTTCTGTAATTTATTTGAGCTAAATATAGTAGGTTGATCATTATAATCTACCTGACTTTAGTTTCAATACACTTTTATTTTAAATGGCAAACATTTTGAGATATTTGAAGTGCAACTATGCTAAATTAGTGTTGGCAAGCATGCCAAAACCCTGACACCATAGGCTTCTGTAGTAACAGGTTCTATTAAATTGTCTCAAGATTCCTTCTCTATGGCAACACATGTTTAATAAGTGCACCACCATCTAAGTTAAATATGTAGAATCAAATCTAGATAAGTGTATTGGTTTTGAAAATTTGAGGTTTTCATCAGACAATCCAATTTTAACTAACTTTTTTAGGCTTAGGGCTAAAGTTTATTGCAGTTATGCCAATCCAATTTCCGAATCTTTTTCTCCTACTGACTGACTGCCTGTTTGGATATTCATTCACGCTAGTCAGTTACATCACTTACCGACATCTATGTGGTGACTATAACACCATAACGCTAAATCTAGATCGCCTGCCCGACTGTTCATTGGAATATTCACGCTGGTGTGTGACGTCATTCACAACAAGCTCCATTTCCACCAAATATCGCTCGGTATCCACGATGACATAAACAAGCATGACAAACCTCCTCCGGCATACTCTTGTCATCCAGGAACCTAAGGAAGATTGCTAGGGTCTCTTCTTTGGGCTCTTGCAGATATTGATCACCTGCATGGGATATCGATAATTACATAAAAATCCCTCCCGGGACGAGATTGAAGATGCCAGCGGCGCTTCGGCGTCTGTAGGGTTTTAAACCAATTACCCGTGTCTGAAATCAAAAGATGATGACGTCGATTCTCAAGAAGTGCCACAGTTTGGTATTGATGTCTCAGTGCCATTCAATCTAGGATTGGGCTGGAAAGCCGAATCGGTGAAGAAGGCCGGCTTCTTTCCTCCCAATGTGGAAGGTCGCCTCTTCTAAAGGCCCTGTCACACTACGACATAACGACGTCAGCGTGTGGACAACGGGAAAATAATTATATTACGTCAAAGATCTCGGCATAGTATGCAAATTTAGCAAAAAGATGGATGTCAATGCAGCGTAGTTGACGAAAGCGTAACGTGAAAGTAACGTTGGCGTAATGTCAGTTAAGCGTAGTGGTAATGAGAGAGGGTCAATGTAGGCGTAACGATGCTCCAGCGCGCTCGACGCCGAGCTAGCGTGACTCCAATGTTGCTCGAGCGTCGGTGTAGCGTCCTGATGTTCGCTGTAATGTTGCGACGTTATGCCCCTGTCACACTACGACGCTTCTCCCGGCGATCCGTCAGCGTTGGAAATAAAATCTTGCGCGTCGAGAAACGTCAAACTTTTCGGCGGTTTGGGAGAAAAGATCGGCGTCAGCGCGGCGCGTTATGCGCGCGCCGCCAACGTGTGTATACGCGCTGGGGAAAAAAAAAAAAAAGTTTGGCGCGACGTCTTCATTTAACCTTAAATGTTGGTAGGGCGTAAAACAAAAATGGCCCAGTTTGCGCGACGCGTGAGCAACGACCCTCCCGCGCGCGCGCCGTCTTTCTAGCATTCCCATAACGTTATGCCGGCGCGTCCAACGCAGCGCGACGCGCGCCTAACGTCCTCCTAGCGTTCTTACCCATTTCGTCCCGCGCGTTGCCGCGCGTTGGAAGTTTTGGACAGGTTCAAAACACTCAGCGACCAATAACGCGCGCCGACTTTCGTCGGCGACTCGCCGGCGACAAAGACGTGTACCGACGTGTACCGACGCGCGCATAACGCGCCCCCAGCACGTCTCGATATTTCACTAATTATCGCCCAAAAACACCACACGTTGACCGGTCGCCGGCGAGAAGCGTCGTAGTGTGACAGGGGCATTAGTCTCTAGCCTTAATGGGGGACATGTGGGCTAGTTTGTTTTTCCAACACTTGGTGGCGCATCGGTACTAGTGGGCATAAACGGCCATTGACAATGCATTGAGTTTGCCGGTACACGCAGTGCAGAACGTTTATTTTATTCAAAATTAATAGAAATACAGCACCCTAACCTTGTAAATTTAATATAATCTATTCGTTGGATATGTTTTCTATATGTGTACCAAGTGGTTTGTCTCTAGGTGGTGTGGTTTTAGAGATATTTGACTTTTTCTGTATGAAGATTGGCCATGGCCATTGACAATGCATTGAGTTTGCCGGTACGCGCAGTGCAGAACGTTTATTTTATTCAAAATTAATAGAAATGCAGAACCCTAACCTGATAAATTTGATATAATATATTTGTTGAATATGTTTTCTATATGTCTACCAAGTGGTTTGTCTCTAGGTGGTGTAGTTTTAGAGATATTTGACTTTTTCTGTATGAAGATTGTTCACGGCCATTGACAATGCATTGAGTTTGTCGGTACGCGCAGTGCAGAACGTTTATTTTATTCAAAATTAATAGAAATGCAGAACCCTAACCTGATAAATTTAATATAATATATTTGTTGAATATGTTTTGTATATGTCTACCAAGTGGTTTGTCTCTAGGTGGTGTAGTCTTAGAGATATTTGACTTTTCTGTATGAAGATTGCTCATAGCCATTGAATTTGCAGTGTTACAGTGTGCCCGAGAGGCCCACTACTTCAGTGGCGATGCGAACGGCAGGAACTTGAACTAAAAAGTCGGAGGTCCCCCCCCATTGGCGACGTGAGCGGACGTCGGTGGAATGTGAGCGTAACATCGCCGTAACGTGAGCTCAACATGGCGAATGTGAGCTCAACGTGGCAAACGTAGTGACAGCGCATGGCTGACGCGCTTGATGTAATGCCCCTGTCACACTACGACGCTTCTCGCCGGCGACCCGTCAACGTGTGGTGTTTTTGGGCGATATTTGGTGAAATATCGAGACACGCTGGTGGCGCGTTATGGGCGCGTCGGTACACATCGGTACACTTCTTTGTCGCCGGCGAGTCGCCGCCGGAAGTCGGCGCGCGTTATTGGTCGCTGAGTGTTTTGAACCTGTCCAAAACTTCCAACGCGCGGCAACGCGCGGGACGAAATGGGTAAGAACGCTAGGAGGACGTTAGGCGCGCGTCGCGCTGCGTTGGACGCGCCGGCATAACGTTATGGGAATGCTAGAAAGACGGCACGCGCGCGGGAGGGTCGTTGCTCACGCGTTGCGCAAACTGGGCCGTTTTTGTTTTACGCCCTAGCAACATTTAAGGTTAAATGAAGACGTCGCGCCAAACTTTTTTTGTTTTTTTCCCAGCGCGTCGACACACGTTGGCGGCGCGCGCATAACGCGCCGCGCTGACGCCGATCTTTTCCCCCAAACCGCCGAAAAGTTTGACGTTTCTCGACGCGCAAGATTTTATTTCCAATGCTGACGGATCGCCGGGAGAAGCGTCGTAGTGTGACAGGGGCATAACCCTAACGTCGGGGGACGTGGTTCAAAACACCCGTGCCAGCCGCGCTGGCGGTATATATAAGGCAACACGTTCAAATGACATTCGGATTACATCACAGACGTTAGGCGCACGCTACCGGGTCATCAATGACGTCAACTACGTCAAAACATGTTCGCAACATGCTGTAACAACGTTGGCCACGCGTCAGAGTGTCGTTCGGGCGACGCTGCGTTATGTTAGAGCGGCATTAACTTAACGCTGGCCCCATGTTCCTCCCATACTGGGCGTCGCTCTGATGTAACATAATGTGACTCTAACGTCATTGATGCTGCTGTAATGGTCGCCGAGCGTCACCCTAACATCAGTGTAATGTCATCCCGATGTAATGGCTTGACGTCGAGTTACGTCGAAAGTTGTGAACAGGTTCAAAACCTTGACGCGCGCCGACGTAACACAACGTAACGTGACTTAGCTCGACATCAGTCTACTGTCATTCTGACATCATCATAATGTAACCCAACGTACGTCAACGTAATGAGGAAACGTGCCCACGTCAGGCTCATGTTGGCTCATTAAGTCATAGTGTGACAGGGGTATTAGTGTGACCGACGCGACGCACTAGCTTACTTAATTGATTCTTGTCGCTACCTAGCCTGGGGCTCCACATTAATAGGATAGTGCAATGTTTGTGTAGTATCATGGTAATGCGACCAAGTATGATACAGGAGCATGCTGCTGATGGCCCGGTCTCCCACTGGGGCAGTACTATAGACATTATTACATTACCACGAGCACGCACTATCCCAAGTCGATACTCATTCTGATATGAGATTAGATGTTGCTAGAATGTAAAGCCCCAAGAAACAAATGCAATGGATCCATGTTCATGACCACCTCTTAAGTCGAGGGTACTGATGGTTACTACAGATTGTGCGTCTCTGTAATAAGTAATATCTGAAAGGAAACAAACATCCCAGATCGACTACTGACCTTGGTCAATCTCTCCTACCTTTTTTTTCTTTTTTTTTCTGAATAGACTTGTTTTCACCATTAGACAGTTTGTCCATAGAAAGCCCGAGCCTACACTTTTACCGACCCAAGGGATTTTTAACCTCCCACACCACATAGACATGGTATGAGAGCAACTGGCCTTTGATGACGCTGTAAGTTATACACAGCGGTGGAAATCCAAATTGACGGAGGTGGGGGCACGGGGAATCGAACCACCGACCTTCAGATTAGGAGTCTGACCTAGAAAAAAGTCAGACACTCTCACCACTCCGCCACAGAGAACACCACACCTCGTTCCCAGCATTGAACTGCTAACTCGGCCATTTTCAAGCTTGTATATATGTACATATATATATGTGCTCTATAATCTATTATGGGAATATAAACAAGGACACTAATTCTCTCCTGTTTGACTTATTATTATTATTATTATATACCATTTATCTAAGTTCTACTGCATGCTGCATGTAGTTCCAGATTCGGCCCACACCGGAGCCACTAGTCATAGGCTTTGACACTTGTATGCCAGCTGTGCATGGTCGTTATCGCCTCCAGACCCACTCGGACAGTCAATTTTAACTATATATATATATATATATATATATATATAATATATATATATACAGCAATACCTCTCTAAATCGACCGACCATGGGACCAACTTTAAGGGTCCATTTAGGGAGGTGGACAGTTTAGGGAGTTTTTCATTCGTTACAATGCTGCAGTACAACAAGGAGACAAGACAAGGAAGTGGGCTGAGATGATAATATTCACTGACATAGGGAATATTCCAATGCGCGAGTATTCCACTGGCATTGTTGGACAGTGGCGCCGCCACCGGTCCCAACTTGTGAAGGGGCACACAAAATATAGGTGATAATATTTGGGAACATTCCCCTATGACCATAAATAGAGAAGGTGTTTGTGGGGGGAGGGGGGTCTTTAAAACGCCCATCGTATATCGTATGACGCATATGGAAAACGTCGGTTGGAGGTGGTCGGGTGTGTGAGGTAAGGAAACGACGGTCTGTTGGGGGCGCGACGGGCTGTTGGGGGGGGGGCGACGGGCTGTGGGGGGGCTGTGAGTGGGGGCGCCGGGCTGTGGGGGGGGGGGGGGGGGGCGACGGGCTTGTGGGGGCAACCACGGACTGTAGGGGGCGCGACGGGCTGTGGGGTGCGCGACTGGCTGTGGGAGGCGCGACGGGCTGGTGGGGCGAGGCGGGATGTGGGCGGCGCGACGGGCTGTGGGGACGCGACGGGCTGTGGGGGGCGTGACGGGGTGTGTGGGGCATGACGGGCTGTGGGAGGCGCGACGGGTTGTGGGGACGTGACGGATTGTGGGGGGGGGGCTGACGAGATTGTGGTGGGGGGGGAGAGGGCGCGACCCGGGATGTGGACGGGGGCGGGACGGGCTGTGGGGCGCGCTACGTGCTGCGGCGCTGTCATCATTCAACAGGGAGGCTCCACAGAGGAAACAAGAGCTGGAGGAGCAAGTCGAACTGATGGGAATTATTTAGAAGTGTGGGTGGAGCAGGACCGGGAAAGGCAGGGCGGGGCGGGGCGGGGCTGGTCTTAGGAAAGGGTGGAAGGAGAATGGGGTGGGGCAGGTGAAGGGGTGGCGCGGACAGGAGGAAAGCGGAAAGGGGGGGGGGGGCGGAAGAAGGTGGAGGAGAACGGAAGAAGGTGTATAGGAACGGGAGAAGAGAGGGGGGCACCGAAGAACGGAGCCGCAGAAGAAGGGGGATGGGGAAGATCAGAAGGGAAGGGGATGGAAGTCGATGGAGGGAAACGGGAGAAGGATAAGGAATAGGGGGAAGAACAGGGGGGGGGGGGAGGGCGTGGGTATGTGAAATAAAATTGTGAAACTAGTGTAACAAATGGCAACAACTGTTGTTGGTTGATACTGATGGAAGTGACACGAGAGAAATCAACACCTGTGAAGGAAAGCTGAGGAGGCCAGATCGCATGGAGGGTGTGGAGGTGGGTTAATGGGGGTGCTAGGTGTGGGGGGTCTGGGTGGTGGCTGGTTGGGGGGGGAGGGGGTGTGCTTCTGGTGGCAAAGTCAGCACATCTGCATGAAGGAGCAGCAGTTGCACGGTGGAAAAGAAAGGGAAGTAAAGTTTGTTTGTTGTTGTTTTAGGTCCTAGTAACATTTAAGGTAATATCAGGACGGGTACCGACTTGTGACAGTGCGCACTAATGGCGACTTTATAGTGCTGCCCCACTGGGAAATCAGGCCGCTGGCACCATGACCTGATTTCCCACTCAGTTGGCTCATTGTCAGGATAATGTGACTGGGTGGGATATCAGGTCTACTCATAGTGCTGGCATGCTGGTCTCCCAGTGGGGTGGCACTATAAAGTCGCCATGAGTGCGCACTCTCACAAGTCGGTACCCTCCCGGATATGACCTTAGATGTTGCTAGGACGTAAAACTACAAACAAACAAATAGATGTCGTAAGTGGAAATTAGGGGATTGTACTTGTGCTTATAGCTGCATACTCGGATGAAGCATCAGCTTAAAAAAAATACAACAATTATCTCAATTTAATTCTGCATGCCTAACTTAGATACTGGGACACTTATTAATGAGTTGTTGCCAACAAATAGAAGGGAATACCGAGTCAATTCAATAGAATGTGTCACTGCAGAAGGCTACGATATCACCAGTTTTGCCATGCTAGCATGATTCCAATTCAAATATCTCAAAATTATTAAGATATGGCAAGGACTGGTTGGCTCAGTGTCAGGATAATGCGACCGAGTGGGATGTCAGGTCATGGTGCTGGCGGCCTGGTATCCGTGTGGGGCAGCACTATAAAGTCGCCATAAGTGTGCACTGTCACAAGTCGGTATCTGTGCTGATATGACCTTATGTGTTGCCAGGACGTAAAACTCGCACAATGAAGTCGCCATATGTGCGCACTGCCACAAGTCGGTGCCCGTGCTGAAATGACCTTAGGTGTTGGCAGGATGTAAAACTCCAACAACCAACCAACCTAATATACCTGCACCCGTTGTCTCCACGATGGGTTAATTAATTAGAGCTCTCTGCGGCTGCAACACGGTCGGCGCATTTAGGAAATATTCACTTCCGGTTCAGTAACGACGTTGGTCCTTAGGTGGTTTGTTTTGTTTGTTTGATTGTTGTTTTATGTACTAGCCACATCTAAGGTCATATCAGGACTGGTACCGACTTGTGACAGTGCACACTCATGGTGACTTTATAGTGCTGCCCACTGGAAGACCAGGCCTCCAGCACCATGACCTGATATCCCACTCAGTCACATTATCCTGACACTGAGCCAACACCAGTCCTTGTTCTATCCTAATAATGCCGAGCACTAGGCTAGGAAGCGACAAGTATAAATTTGTATGTCATTGGTTTGACTTGACCAGGGTTCGACCCCACGATCTACCAACACGGGAGACGGACGCTCTAACTCATTCGCCCATCCCGTCTTAGCTGCTTAGGTGGGGTTGGCGCTGATATAGGGGGTGTAGGTATGTGTGGTTTGTTAGTGACAGGGGGCAGTGTATGGATCGTTCAGTGGACTGTGAATAATTCATACGCGGGGTCGGGGCAATCGGATTATCGCCTTATGCAGAGGCTAGAGGCTATTAGCATGGAAACCCACCGGACGACCACCTCGCCAACACCAAATGGGAAAAAAACCCAAAAAAACACCCAAAGAATTCCAACCAACACAATCCTACCCATGGAACCCAATTTGTGCTTTCGTTTGCCTCACTCAACTCGGTTAAGGTTTTAAGCATTTGGGTGTGGCATGTGTTGTGATGTGGTCATGGGCGTCACTATGGCAATATAAGAAAGAACGAATAGCAGACGACAACCAATATGGTTTCCACCTGAGCCGGACACATCCCTGACTTCTGTGTCGACGCTGTGGGGGAATTAGGGTTAGGGTGGGAATGGGGGTTGTGGGTGGGAGTGGGGTGGGGGGAGGGGGTTTGGAGGCTTCCTCTAACTTGTGTTTTGGGCGTCGCTTGGGGGCGCCACCTGCTATGTGATGTCCAGGGGGTAGACTCTAAAGGCTCGGTCAGATACACGGTAGTGAACGTAGTTGAACGTAGTGGAGGCTGACATAGTTGAACGTAGTTGAACGTTGCGCAACATACCGGCATCCGTATTTCTCCATGATGATAATGTGATAATAACGTATGTGGGCCGTGAGTTCCGATTTAAGCTTTGGACATGTTCAAAAGAGCACTACGTTTGAGACAGACGTAGCCTCCGTGATGATAACGTACTCTAGCTTACTCTAGCATAGTCTAGCATACTCTAGCATACCCTAGCCTACTTCTTAATGTACGTAGTTACTTCTTAGTGGATGTAGTTGATCGTAGTGGTGGCTAATGTAGTTGAATGTGGTTGAACATACCGGACAAGTACGGATGCCGGTACGTTCAACTATGTTCAACTATGTTCAATTAAGTTAGCCTCCACTACGTTCAACTACGTCTACTAACGTGTATATGACCGGGCCTTTAGGTCGTTGGTTATATGGTTTTGGGGGAGTTTTCAGTCGCATTGGTGCACTGAAGGCTGCATATCTGCAGCACTGTATGGGCACCGCTGAAAGTGGTCCCATGTGGTCGGGAGTTAGCTTCCGATGGGTAGTCATCAGAGAAATTGGAGGGGGGAAGGAAGGAAAAAGGCAGCCTAAGAGCCCAACCACAGTCCTCTGAGAGGGCCTGGGGAGGCTGGGTGGTTGGTGTAGTTTTACACCCTAGCAAGACCCTAGGCCATACCATAACGGGCACCGACTTGTGACAGCGCACACTCATGGTGACTTTATAGTGCTGCCTCACTGGGAAATCAGGCTGCCAGCACCATGGCCTGATGTCCCACACAGTCACATTATCCTGACAGTGTCCGCCCAGTCCCTGTCCTGACCTCAAAAAGCCAATCTCCGAGCAGCAACAGGTACCTATTTTATAAGTCATTGGTTTCACTCAACCAGGATCCAAGCTTCCGTCCCTCCAGATTCACTGGTATGTGCAGTAAATCTGGCCAAGGCCAGAGGAAGAAGTGAAGTGAGGATGGGATTAGTTTGGCAGTGGGTGGGGTTACCTGTTAGGTGTTAGTGAAGATTAGTGGTCAGTGGTGTCAAGTTGGGTATGGGGATGAGGTGGTGCCTACTAGTCCTTGGTGTCAGGGTCTGAGCAACTGACAGTATTGATGATATCTGCGTTCTGGCGGTAGAAGCGGGCAAGTACATTCCAGGACGACTTGGAAATCCTGGAGAGGATGGCCAGAGTGGCCCTATTCTCACTGCGTTGGCGGTCGGAATCCTCCATGAAGTCACTGATGGCAGATCTGTCGACGGCACCAGCTGAGGAGAGTATTTGGGCCACATTGAAGATCTTAGTGCCGCACGGACAGCGGTGGATTTTGAGGATGTCAATCCAGCCAATCGTGATGCGAATGGTGACTTGGATAGAAGAAGGAAGGCTGATGGGTTGGGGGATGTTCTTTCTGACCAGGGTCTACCAGAGCCAGCTTATTGAATAAGGGTTCCGTACTTGTTCCTTCTGTATGGTGCATTCCCAGAGTTTGGTGGTGGGTCAAGAAGTGGCGGCAGTCAGTTTGGTGATGGAGGGAGGGATGGCTGTCTCCATATCTGCTCGGTTGGCACTGGCTAGAGCGGCACAGTCAGCCTGGTCATTACCCTAGAGTCCTATGGGGGACCCATAGCAGGACTGTGTTGAGGTGTACCTGATGTTTGTTCGCGATTATGATATTAATCTTGTAGACCGTCTTAGCGAGGGGGAAGTCCACCTTCACCTGGGTTTGTTGGTTATACTCATAGCAACCCCTTTTCTTCTCCTTCCGACCAGATGGGATGGCCGAATGAGTTGAAAGTCCGTCTCCCGTTTTGGTAGACCGTGGGATTCGAACCCACTGATTCGAACCCTTGGCGAGTAAAAGGACTCAAACCAATAACTTTAAAATTGATACTTATCGCTCCCTAGCCAGGCGCTCGGAATTATTAGAATGGGGCAATGACTGATTGGCTCAGTGTCAGGATAATGTGACTGAGTGGGATATCAGGTCATGGTGCTTGCAGCCTGGTCTTCCAGTGGACAGCGCTATAAAGTCGCCATGAGTGCGCACTGTAACACGTCAGTACCCGTTCTGATATGACCTTAGATGTTGCCAGGACGTAAAACTCCAACGACCAACCGACGTGTCAACGTCTGGTTAACCAGAAGGCTGCTGTTCACATCGTCTATCGTTGACCACAACCCCCCCCCCCCCCTCCCCTATTCTATATGTGTGTTACATTGTGGGAAGAGAGGTCGAATGGGTCGTGGAGTAGAGAGGGAGAGAGACTGATCGCTGGTGTTCAGACCAGCAGCGAGCAGCGCCATAGGTAAATGGAACAGTCCATTTTTAGTAGATCCCCCCCCCCCCCCACAATCGGAAATTGCATTTGCACACTCAAGTCTGTAGCTTGTGACATTCAGGTGATGTAGCTCCGTTGGAACTGACTACAACGCAAATGTCAATGGATTAAAAGAAGAAGAAATACTCAAGCAACATGGGAGCAATATATAAAGAAAGAGACAAGAAGAAACACTGAATACACAAAGGTCTATCGACTAAGATGAGTCACCTTCCCCTCCCCCTACCCTCTCCTCTCTCCCCTCGCGCTCCCCCTCCCCCTCCCGCTCCCCCTCCCCCTCCCCTCTCCCCTCCCCGTCCCCCTCCTCGATCCCCTCCTCCTCACCCCCTCCCCCTCACCCCCTCCCCGCGGCTCTTCCCTCCCGTCTTCCCAACTCCTCTTCCCTCCTCTCCCCTTCCTCTCCCCTTCCTCTCCCCTTCCTCTCCCCTTCCTCTCCCCTTCCTCTCCCCTCCCTCTCCCCTCCCTCTCCCCTTCCTCTCCCCTTCCCCTCATCTCCCCTCTTCCTCATTCCCATTCTCTTCCTCGCCCCCTCCCCCCTCCGCCTCGCCTTCCTCTCCCTCTCACTCTCCCTTCCCATCCCCCCTACTTCCCCTTCCTCCCCCCTTCCCCCTCCCCTCCTTTCTCACCCCTCCCCTCATCCTCCTCACCCCTCTCCTCATCCTCCTACTGGGCGCACAGTGTCAGGATAATGTGACTGTGTGGGACATCAGGTCATAGTGATTTCCGAGTGGGGCAGCACTATAAAGTTGCCATGAGTGCGTGCTGTCACAAGTCGGTGCATGTCCTAGTATGGCCTAGGATCTTACTGTGGCGTAAAACTACACCAACCACCCAGGCTCCCCCAGCCCTCTCAGAGGACTGTGGTTGAGCTCTTAGGCTGCCTTTTTCGTCCCTCCGCCCCCCCCTCCACCCCCCCCCCCCCAATTTCTCTGACCACTACCCATCGGAAGCCAACTCCCACATGGGACTGCTTTCAGTGGTGCCCATTCAGTGCTGCAGATTTGCAGCCTTCAGCCGACAATGCGACTGAAAACTCCCCCAAAACTAAACTCCTCCTCCTCAACCCTCCCCTCCCTGTTCCCCATCCCCTACCCCTCACCGATCCCTCCCGCTCCTCACCATTCCACCTCCCTCCGCCCCATCCCTTCTCCCCCTCTCCTCCTCCTCATGCCCCTACCCCCACCACTCCCACTATTCCTCCCCCTTCCCCTCCTCTCCCTCCCCCTCCTCCTCACCCCTCCTCCTAACTCCTCCCTCCTCCCTCCTGCTCCCCCCCTCAGACAGATGTCCTATTACCGCGTTAGTGTCAGCACGCCCATTAAAGCCCCATGGACCGTGGAGGAAGGAGCGGCCAAGGGGCAGGAAGCGTGCCTGATGCCCCCCTGGGAGCGGGCCACAAGGAGGACTGCGCCGGCACTGGACGCCGGCAGATACGGCTCAGACCGTTGTGGCGGTTTCAGCTCACTGTCAGTTTCAGCCGTGCGCATAGACTCAAACTCAAGGCATTGTCAATGGTCGTGAGTCACTAACCTTATAAATTTAATATAATGTTTTTGGTAAAGATGTTTTCTATATGTGACCCAAGCGATTTGTTTCTAGGTGGTGTGGTTTTAGAGATATTTCACTTTTCCTGGATTTTCTGTATGAAGATTGCTCACCACCATTGACAATGCCTTGAGTTTGACGGTACACGCAGTGCAAAACATGAGTTTTATTCAAAATTAATAGAAATCAAGAACGCTAACCTTATAAATTTAATATAATCTTTTTGGTAAAGATGTTTTCTATATGAGTACCAAGCGATTTGTTAATAGGTGGTGTGGTTTTAGAGATATTTCACTTTTTCTGTATTTTCTGTATGAAGATTGCTCACGACCATTGACAATGCCTTGAGTTTGAGTCTATTCGCACGGCTGAAACTGGTGCACGGCTGAAACTGGTGCACGGCTGAAACCGCCACACCGGCGGGGGGAGTCTGGGGTGGGTAGGTGAGTGCGTGGGTGAGTCTGTAAGTGTTTGTGCGTGCGGGGAGTGTCTGGGTGGCGTGTGTGTGAGGCTGCGTGAGGTTGTGCTTGTGTGTGTGAGGAGTTAGTGGTTGTTTGCGTGTATGTGTGTGTGTGTGTGTGTGAGGAGGGTGAGTGGTTGTCTGGGTGGTTTGTGTGAGTGTGGGTGTATGTGTCTGCGGAGAAAAAGTCTCTGGGTGGCTTGTGTGTGAGGCTGATAGACTACATAGCCATTCCAGCGGCCCGGTGCATTGTGGGATGCGTCAAAGCAAAACAAACCCTCGAGAAGCACATGGCACATGCTAATACACTGGGTGCAGTTATGAAATGTGATAGTTTCAGCTCATCTCAGCTCTTGTTTGAAACATAGAACACTAACTAAAAAAAAAATATATAATTCATTAAGATATTAATCTTTTATCCAGCATTGCATTTACATCAATATGATCAGCACATCTTATGCTTAGACACATCTGGGCACTCAGACTAGGGTTAGACTTAGAGCCATAGCCAGAGTCAGTTTTACTTATTTTATTCATGTTTTTATTTATATCCTATGGTTAATTAATGACATATGTAGAACTAGAAAATGAGTAGGGTAATCAGATATTGGTTATATATTTCTCTGAAACAAGTATCTGTTGACACATTTGGCATTTTAATATTTAGAACAAGAATTAATAATCATGATGTGGATAAAGTGACTGACTGTTTTGTGTGGAATTGTATGTTTCTAAGCTCAAACTGTTTAACTATGGCTAGTTTTGTGTTAGTTATATTCAGGAGATCATTATATTGCATGTGTGCATACATGTTTATGCCAAATTGTTATGTATTTCCAGTAATTTTGAATCAAATTGAAGTTTTGCCCGATGCATATCGGCAAACTCAATTGCCATACACATTTGCTTTGCTGCCAATGCCGTTTTCAGCGCATGCGCAGTCGGAACGGTGATCTCGTCTATTGAGGTTGTGCTTGTGTGGGTCTAGCTAGGTCTGTGAGAGGAGTGAGTGGTTGTCTGGGTGGCTTGTGGGAGTGTGGGCGTGTGTGTGTGGAGGGGATGTTTGAGTGGCTTGTGTGGGAGGCTGATGAAGCTTGTCTAGGTGTGTGTCGGTGTGTGGGAGGGTTGTCTGGGTGTCCTTTGCATGACCATGATGAACATTTTGTCTGAGTGGCTGGCTGGTTTGTGTGTCGACGTGTGGGAGGGTTGTCTGAGTGGCTTGTGCATGAGGTGGGTCAAGCTTTGCCTGAGTGGTCTGAGTGGTTTGCATGTGGGTGTGTGAGGGTGTATGTGAGGGTGTGTGTGAGTGTATGGGAGTGTGTGTGAGGGTGTTAGTGATGGTTTGTGAGGGTGTAGAGTGAAGGTGTGTGTGATGGTGTGTGTGAGGATGTGAGTAAGTGTGTGTTAGGGTGTGAGTGAGGGTGTGTGTTAGGGTGTGAGTGAGGGGGTGTGTTAGGTTGTGAGTGAGGGTGTGTGTGAGCGTGTGAGTAACGGTGTGAGTGATGGTTTGACGGTGTGTACTAGGGTAGAGCTTGAGGGTGTGTGTGTGAGGGTGGTGTGGACGGTGGGTGCCTGCGTGAGTGTGCATTATGTGAGTGTGCAGTGTGTGAGTGTGCAGTGTGTACTGTGTGAGTGTGCAGTGTGTGAGTGTGTAGTGTGTGAGTGTGTAGTGTGTGTGAGTGTGTAGTGTGTGAGTGTGTAGTGTGTGAGTGTGCAGTGTGTGAGTGTGTAGTGTGTGAGTGGGTAGTGTGTGAGTGCGTAGTTTCTGAGTGTGGTAGTGTGCAGTGTGTGAGTGTGCAGTGTGTGAGTGTGCAGTGTGTGAGTGTGCAGTGTGTGAGTGTGTAGTGTGTGCGTGTGCTGTGTGTGACTGTGCAGTGTCTGAGTGCGTAGTTTGTGAGTGTGTGAGTGTGCAGCGTGTAGTGTGTGAGTGTGCAGTGTGTGAGTGTGTAGTGTGTAGTTTGTGAGTGTGTAGTGTGTGAGTGTGCAGTGTGTGAGTGTGCAATGTGTGTAGTGTGTGAGTGTGCAATGTGTGTAGTGTGTGAGTGTGTAGTGTGTAGTGTGTAAGTTGGCATGTGTGAGTTTTCAGTGTGTGAGTGTGTGTGTGTGGTGTAGTGTGTGAGTGTGTAGTTTGTGAGTGTGTGAGTGGTGTGGAGTGTGCATGGTGAGAGTGTGAGTGTGTGAGTGTGTGAGTGTGCAGTGTGTGAGTGTGCAGTGTGTGAGTGTGCAGTGTGTGAGTGTGTGAGTGTGTAGTGTGTGAGTGCGTAGTTTGTGAGTGTGTGAGTGTGCAATGTGTGAGTGTGCAGTGAGTGAGTGTGCAGTGTGTGAGTGTGTAGTGTGTGAGTGTGTAGTGTGTGTAGTGTGTAAGTGTGCAGTATCTGTAGTGTGTAGTGTGTGAGTGTGCAGTGTGTGAGTGTGTAGTGTGTGAGTGTGTAGTGTGTGAGTGTGTAGTATGTGAGTGTGCTGTATGTGAGTGTGTAGTGTGTGAGTGTGCAATGTGTGTGTATTGTGTGAGTGTGCAGTGGGTAAATGTGGGTGAATGTGAATGCATGTGTGCGAATGTATGTGGGTGAATGTGCGTGAATGTGCGTGACTGTGAATGTGAGTGAATGTGAGTGACTGTGAATGTGCATAAGTGTGAGTGAATGTGAGTGACTGTGAATGTGCATGAATGTGAGTGGATGTGAGTGACTGAATGTGTGTGACTGTGAATGTGCGTGAATGTGCGTGAATGTGCGTGACTGTGAGTGAATGTGCGTGAATGTGCGTGATTGTGCGTGATTGAATGTGAGTGAGTGTGAATGTGAGTGAATGTGAGTGAATGTGAGTGAATGTGAGTGAATGTGAGTGAGGGATGCTTCTTCCATGTCCTCCCACTACTCGCCTGCAGTGTGAGTCTCGTTGCTGTCATCGTACATTTTCTACCTGATTGTTAGCTTTTACATTCTGTGTGAAACTGGTTTTAATATGTGTGTATTGTTGTGCATTAGTTGAAGTCGGTGAATTTAAATCACAGACAATTGACGAGTTCAAGCACAAAACCCAATAGACGCCAATCCACAAACTGAATTAAAATAAGGTAATTTTGCATTTATTGTGATGAAATGACTCTGAAGCAATGAACAAAAAAATAGGAATGTAACAAAAAATAACCCGGTGAAGGTTTGATTCTGATTTTGTTCTCAATTTTTGGATTGTTGTTTATGGGGTTTTGTCATGATGCGACATCTGCGTTCAATCATGAGGCTAACCTGGAAGGACAAAGTGACAAATAAGGAAATACTAGAACAGACGGGCTGCCCTCTATGGAAGATCTTCTGATCAAAAAGAATCTCTGGTGGACTGGGCACCTCATGAGGATGTCATCAGACAGGCTCCCAAAGCAGATCCTCTACTCTCAACTGTCTTCTGGTTACAGAAAGAGAGGGCGCCCTCGTCTCCGGTTCAAGGATACCATCAAGAGAAGCCTGAAGCTGAGAGACATTAAGACCGACTCATGGACATCACTCTCACAGCAGAGAGCTAAATGGAGAGCGGCAGTCGAGTAATGAAAGCAGTCTTTGTCGCATCGCAACCGACAGCATGATGATGATGAACGCTTTAATTAAGCAAAACAAACACAGCAAATGTAGTATGCCTTTTTATTACAATTTTTAGCTCTTGTCATCAGTACAGTCTCTTAGTTAGGTATGTGATGTCAAATGAGGCTTAGGCATGCTTATAACCCTATATCCCCTTCTCATCGTGGGGTGGGTGGGATGGCAATTTAAGGCAGTTGTTGTCCTCGTGGCTCCCGTGTCGAAAGTGAAATGTTCGCAGCTAGCAGTCGCTTTTATAGCCGAAGACGGGGTAATTTAGTTCAGAAATATGACACCAGTGGAGCCGCAGTCGCCTTGTTTACTGGGCGATATATGGCGGAAGTGACCTTAGTTACTGGTGGTTGGCTGTATTTGCCGCCAAATTACCCGTAATGCTCCAGCATTACGAACAATTAAGTAAAACAAACACAGCAAATATAGTATGCCTTTTTATTACAATTTTTAGCTCTTGTCATCAGTAGAGTCTCTTAGTTATGTATGTGATGTCAAATGAGGCTTAGGCATGCTTATAACCAAGCAAGGATAATAGCGTGGCTGTAGCCGAAGAATAGTAATTTTGGGAAGGTAAGTGTTAGAACTCTGGGGAGGTAGACGTGCGGGCATCAGAGGTCCAGTGACCGAGTGTCTTTATGTCCTGTAGGGGGACTCCATGGTTCGAAATGTGTGGACGCCTCCCCTGGGGAGCCCATAGAGTATGAAGGCTGCTGGCGTTTTGTGGCCCACCGCGGACAGGGTATGTCTGAGGAGATTAGTCAGTGCTTTGACCATGATGGGAGGCCCATCAGTTGCGATGAATCCCAGTCAACGGGGTCTGGACCAGTGGTGGTAGCATAGGAGCCATACAGCACCAGAGAGTCGCTCTGACGACCAGAATGTTCTGCGGGGCAGAAGAGCTCCAGGATGTCTTCGAAGTCCAGATGTATACGTTAAGTCCATTGTGTGAGGGTTGAAGTCTTTTTTGCTCAGGGTGTGTGAGCATCCTGCCGTGCGCCCAGTCACCCCAGCTCGGTGCTGAATTCTGATCTGGAGGAGATAATGTCATACTGGGTAGAGCCATGAGAGGGCAGGTGATCTTATATGGGTCGTTCTCAGAAGCTGTGTACCACTTGAGGTAGTCTACTAGAAATGCATATTTCAAAGAAACCCTTTATTGGAGTGTCAATATTTAGATTTCATCAGTTAGCCAAATAATGTGGGAGATAGTTTAGATCAAAAGTAAATGTTAATATTGTGTATTATGTATCTTATTGGGATGGATGTAGCTAAATACATAGAAAATTACATCACTAATTTGTGACATTGTCAACAGCATTGAAAATAAAGTGTCACAAACTTAATGAAAACCTCTGAACAACAGCTCATTTCACTTCAAATGGTCATATACAATGTCTTCATTAAGTTGAAGACATTTATTTCAACAACAAAAATCTTAATGATGAAATAGTTAACATTTTCTGGAGTCATTAACATCGTAACATTTCGTTTCCACTTGCAAATACTATGAAACTCTGTATCAAACACTGAGTACATATACAGTACAGGATTTATTTTCACCATTTGACACTATGCATGGACCCAGTTATGGTATAGTAAAAGATAAATCCTGAAATTGCCCCTAAACATTGAAATTTGAGCTGAACATTTGTGTAAAATTGTTTGTTTCCACTTTGTTACTCTGCTAATCCGTTACTCTGCTAATATTTTCTTGCTTTTCTCTTTAATATTCACAAATAAGACAAAACCATAGCAATGAGGTTTCAAATTATTATTACTACTGTTTATAAAGCAAGTGGCATGTGAAATGTCCTAAAAATGTCAAGTTTTGTGTGGAAAATATTTGATTTTGGAGTCAGATTGGTTTCCATGCTATACTGCTATTTATTGGGTGTGAGCATCATTTGACCTGCCAGAATATGTTTATTTTCAATTATTCAGATGCAAAAGGACATACACATTGAGGAAACTTGCTTATAGGACTTTGGCAGCATTTTGATTTTCTGGTACTGATGTCACACTATTGGTACACAACTTCTGAGAACGACCCATATGTATTATGTTTTTCATTGATTTGGCCTGTTTATTCCTCCATGTGTTCATTAGCAGTCCCTGCCTCAGCAGCTCCATGAGGCATCACTGGTGTAGAGTGGAGTAACCTGGGAGAAAAGGGGCAGATAATTAAGTTTTTGAGTAGGTTACAGAACTGTGGTTACTAGGTCGTCATGGGTAACCAGCACACTTAGCAGCTCATTGTCTGTCACAAATGCCTCAACCAGGTGCCGTACCACAGGGTCAAAATGCATCCCGTTGAGCGCATCCGTCAATGCCTAGGTTACATCGTTCTTGTTCTGTTTAGTTTGTGATCACCGGAGAATTCAATGTGTCCCGGCGAACTAGTGCACGTGTTGGCGGCTTGAAGAAGTTAACTGTGATCATATGCCCGTGTTATATATCTGTGGTTGTGCTGGTGGGTGTGTCCCTTGTTCGCACATCACGTGATCACGCACAGATTATTGAGTCGTGGCCTGGGTTGGTGTGTGTCACATTGAGTCGAATGTCAATCTGTAAGCCTGTGGAGTAATTGGCGGGTTGTACGTTGTAATTTCCGCTTCATTAATGTTTGTCCTGCTGAAATGGTGCACGTGTTACCAGCTCGAAGACTTAAGGCATCGCCGTATGCCCATATTGTATGTTTGTGGGCATTGCAGTGGTCGTGTCCCTTGTTGGCACATCACGTGAGCATGCAAAGAGTATTGAGTCATGGCCTGCACTCATGCCGACGACTTATTGTGAGGTAGATTTATGTTATTTATGTAGATGGTATAGTTGTGATGATTCTGTGGTGCCATTAGTGTAATGTTTAGTTGATGTAGCAATAGCATGAGTAGTATTGGCAGGGCTATCTAGATTATAATGCTATCTAGGTTACAGTGTTCTTGGTCGGAGAATTGTCCCAGCGACCCGGGGCGCGTGTTGCTGGCTCCTTGCTGCGTCGCTCGCCTGAGAATGTTAAGGCCATCCCGGCGAACTGGCGCGCGTGTTGCCGGCTCCATGTTCCGTCGATCGCCAGAGAATTGTCCCGGTGATCCGGCGCGCGTGTTGCCGGCTCCTTGCTTCGTATCATCCCGGCGAACTGGCGTGCGTGTTGCCGGCTCCTTGCTCAGTCGACTGCCGGAGAATTTTAACGTCGTGCCGTCAAGCCGGGTGCGTGTTGCCGGCTCCTGGCTTCGTCAATCGTCGGAGCATTTAATGCCGTCCCGGTGAACTGGCGCGTGTCGCCGGCCCCTTGCTTCGTCGATCGCCGGAGAATTGTCCCGGCGACCCAGCGCACGTGTTGCCGGCTCCTCGCTTCATATCGTCCCGGCGAACTGGCGTGCGCGTTGCCGGCTCTTTGCTTCGTCAATCGTCGGAGAATTAGTGGTGTCCCAGCGAACCGAGCCCGGTTCGCTGGCTCCTGGCTCCGCTGATGGTATAACCAATTTAAGGCAGTTGTTGTCCTCGTGGCTCCCGTGTCGAAAGTGAAATGTTCGCAGCTAGCAGTCGCTTTTATAGCCGAAGACGGGGTAATTTAGTTCAGAAATATGACACCAGTGGAGCCGCAGTCGCCTTGTTTACTGGGCGATATATGGCGGAAGTGACCTTAGTTACTGGTGGTTGGCTGTATTTGCCACCAAATTACCCATAATGCTCCAGCATTATGAACAATTGGTCTTCTTCATTTCACTGCTCCTTGCCTCATGTTTGTAAAGGAGAGCACACGGCTAGGTAGTGACAAGTATCAATTTCTCATAGGTTTGAATTGGCCAGAGCTTCGAAAACAGGGATTCAAATCCCACGACCTACAGGCAGACGCTCAACTCATTCGGCCATCACATGTGGTTAAGTAAAGGCCCAGTCACACTACAGCTTGCGACCACTTTAAACCAAAGAACCCACAGTCATCAGTGACACCCAGACATCGGCAACCATTGTTTCGGTCAGAAGGACATCACTGGTGACTGTGGCTTCTTTGGTCTAAGGTGGTCGCAAGCTGTAGTGTGACTGGGGCTTACGTATGGCAGAATAACACATAAACACTCCACACCATCACCATGACCTCTGCTGCACCTCCCCCATAAACACGATATAAAATCAATATCCATCCATCAATCAATCAATCATGGCCGTCTCTCAGCCTAAGCTATATCTATTGAAATAAGGAACATCCATGCATTATTAACCTCCATTGGACACTACCATCCATCTCTCTTTCTATCCTGCCATGTCCCCAGACTGTGTTGATGTAGATCAGTTACCGAAAAAGCTCGGCTATTTTGTCCAAGGAGAATAATACCTCTGTAATAAATACTCCGTGCATGTTGCCATGTCAACCCCAGCAACTGCTCCACTTGCTTTGACACAAAGTAGAAACTCCATCAGTATAGCGTCATATAGACCTATTTCATATGATGTCAGCATGGGTATTTATGTCAGTGCGCGTGATGATTGGCTGCAGGACGACACACTGTCACACTCCCAACTCAATGGCTATGAGCAATCTTCATAGAGAAAAAGTGAAATATTTCTAAAACCACAGATACGTAAGAAAGCTACCGCAGGTGGCGCCAGAAGTCCCGAGCAAGTTTTTTTTTGAAGCGATGTACCTGCAGCTAAAATTACAAATACAAATAATATGCAACGCTTTAAAAAAAAGATTTTTTTATTTAGCCATTATGCTTACAATTTACACATAAAACAATTGTTTGATATATATTGAAGCTTTAAGATTTAATTCAGAAATGAAATTGTATCCACTGACTGACTGTCCATTGAAACTACGACTTAGATGTATGCAGACTCAATGTAATGTGACTGCGTTACTATGCAATTTCCCACAGACAGGCCTCATCATCATCATGCTGTCAGTCATGATGCGACAAAGACTGCTTTCATTACTTGACTGTCGCTCTCGATTTAGCTCTCTGCTGTGAGAGTGATGTCCATGAGTCGGTCTTAATGTCTCTCAGCTTCAGGTTTCCTTGAACCAGAGATGAGGGCGCCCTCTCTTTCTGTAACCAGAAGACAGTTGAGAGTAGAGGTATGTTGTTTTGTGCGGTTGTACATTTCATGAAAGCTGCCTGCAAAAGGGTTGAAGTGCTGCTGGCTTTTGCAGGTTACCAGCGGCACTCTCTCGGGGAGCAAATACAGGTCTCACACCGGCCTACACTGAGGCATGAGCAACTCCGTCTCAGTTTTCCGAGTATAGGCAGCACTTTCCGTTGCCGTTACACTTTCTCGTGTCAGCAGACAATGTTGCACTCTGGGATATGGCGTCGTAACGCTGCGCCTCCTGTACGTGTGGTTGCCATGACAAGCGCCCCTCCAGGGTTGAGGCCAGAGGCCGGGGTAATCGACTAGCTAAGATCCATGTGTGTGTGTGTCAATGCTCGGGTATAGCCTGGACTAGCCTGGTGCCTGGTCTAGACTGGTCTAGCCTGGTCTAGACTGGTCTAGACTGGTCTAGCCTGGTGTGTAACATGGTATATAGCATGGTATGGAATGGTATAGCATGGACGAGTATGGTATGATATAACATTGTAGAATAGAGTATGTTATGGTATGGTATGGTATATCATGTTACATTATGGAATGGAACGATCTGGTGTGGCACAGCATGGTATATTATGGTATGGAAGGGTATGGTATGGTATAGCATGGTCTAGTATAGAATGGAACGGTATGGTACAGTCCAGAATGGTATAATATGGAATGGTATGGTATAGTACGGTATAGCATGGTAGAGTATGGAATGGAATGGTATGGTATAGCATGGATTGACACAGTATGGTGTGGTATAGCACGGTAGAGTATGGAGTGGAAGGGTAAAGTATGGAATAGCATGGTAGAGTAAGGAATGGCACGATAAT
>CM059189.1:65529109-65619362 GCA_030323885.1 Branchipolynoe longqiensis
TGACCACGTGATGTGAGATGACCTGGAACCTTACAGGACTGTAGGTAGGTATTCCTGGTTGGGGTTGCCTTCTGGGACTGGATTAGTGCCATAGGCCCAAGGCACTAGGGTTTTTAACAAAATATAATGTGTGTCTGTTGTCTGCTTGTGTCTGTCTATGTATGTATGTATGTATGTATCTGTGTGTGTGTATTTCTGTGTTTCTCTGTATGTGTGGGTATGTATGTATGTATGTATGTGTGTGTATGTTGTGTGTGTCTGCCTCTATCTGTGTGCGTCTGTCTATGTGTCTCTGTCTGTGTGTGTCTCTCTCTGCAAAGTCAGGTCGGGTGTATGTGTGTCTGTGTATGTCAGGTGTGTGCATGTCTGTGTGTTTCTGTGTCTGTGTGTGCGGTCTATGCATGTCTGTCTGTGGGTGTCTATCTATGTGTGTGGGTGTGTATATGTATGTGTGGTAATGTCTGTGTGTATGTGCGTCTGTGTGTATATCTGTGGGTATGTATGTGTGTGGCTGCCTCTATCTGTGTGTGTCTGTGTGTGTGTCTCTCTCTGCAAAGTCAGGTCGGGTGTATGTGTGTCTGTGTATGTATGTGTGTCTATGTCTGTATGTCTGTATGTGTGTGTGTATGTATGTGTGTGCATGTATGTGTGTGTCTGCCTCTGTCTGTGTGCGGCTGTCTATGTGTCTGTGTGTGTGTCTATGCAAAGTCATGTCGGGTGTATGTGTCTCTGTGTATGTCGGGTGTGTGCATGTATGTGTGTTTGTGTGTCTGTGTGTGCTGTCTATGCATGTCTGTCTGTGTGTGTCTATCTGTGTGTCTGTCTGTGTGTATATATATGGGTGGTAATGTATGTGTATGTATGTGTGTATGCATGTGTGTATGTTAGTGTGTGTCTGTATGTATATGTATGTGTGTGTGTCTGTGTGTGTATGTCTATGTGTGTATGTCTCTGCATGTCTGTCTGTGTGTATGTCTGTGTGTGTCTGTCTGGGGGTGTCTGTGTGTGTGTGTGTGTGTGGCTGCTCTCTCTCTGCAAAGTCAGGTTGGGTGTATGTGTGTCTGTGTATGTCAGGTGTGTGCATGTGTGTGTGTTTCTGTGTATGTGTGTGCTGTCTGTGCATGTCTGTCTGTGTGTGCCTATCTATGGGTGTCTGTCTGTGTGTGTATGTCTGTGTGTGTATGTCTTGTGTGTATGTCTGTGTGTGTATGTCTGTGTGTATGTCTGTCTCTGTGTCTCTGTAAAGTCAAGGTCAGGAAACACACAGACACATACACACACATCCACCTCATATCCCCTTCCCCTCTATGACCCTGCACAGCAGGCCTACTTGGTTGGGGGGGATAATGGGGTCACGAGATTGGCCTAATTGGTTAATGGCCTAATTGGTTAATGGCCTTCCTGCATAATGAGGGTTTCAAACTGAGTGTTCAAAGGGGTGAGGTTATAAACTCACTGGTTCTTCTGTATATGCTGTCCCAAATCATTAGCTAATACACCAATATCTAAGTTGGATATATAGCATCAAATGTAAGTAGTTGTTTTAATTTTGACAAAATTATATTTCATCGGACCATGCAACTTTAAAAGCCTGGGAGACCTGGCAGGCACCACTGGGCCTTTCATGTGACAAGAGGTACTTTTGTGTCCATCCTCTATTCTGTGCTATGCCCACTGTAGCCACTTCACTATTACAGACAGGCAATTATAGGACTCACCTACACCACCTATTTCCTATACTACACCCTCTGCTACATTATGGTATTTTATATATAGTTAACTTGTATTTCATTATAGCTCACTTTCTTTATAAAGATCTGGCAACCACCTTCAAAAAGGGATTAGCCCATATATTATACAGCTATACCAATTAGGCGACTGTGTCCGTCTGGTCCGGTCAGAATGGTGCGAGTGGTAAGATTGGTGGGAGTCGTAAGATTGGTGAGTGGCAAGAGTGGCGAGATTGCCAAGAGTGATGAGATCGGCACAAGAAAGCTGAGAATCGAAAGAGTGTTGAGATTGTCAACAGTGGTGAGATGGTGATGGTGTAGATTGTGATGATGGCAATGATACATTAATAGGGGGGATAGTGGGGATAGTGATGATAGTGATGATAGTGATGGTATAGATTTTGGTGATGAAAATGATACATTAATAGTGGTGATAGTGGTGATAGTGATGATAGTTATGATAGTGGTGATAGTGATGGTGTAGAGTGTGGTGATGGTGAAGATTGTGGTGATGGTAGTGATGGTGATGGTGACGATTGTGGTGATGGTGGTGATGGTGAAGATTGTGGTGATGGTGATGGCATAGATTGTGGTGCTGTTGGTGATGGTGAAGATTGTGGTGATGGTGGTGATGGTGGTGATGGTGGCGGTGCTGAAGGTGATGGTGATAGCTAGGGTGTAGGTGTAGATTGTGGTGATGGTGATGGTGAACATTGTGGTGATTGTGGTGATGGTGGTGATTGTGGTGATGGCGGTGATGGTGATGGTGATGGTGGAGATTGTGGTGATGGTGGTGATGGTGATGGTGAACATGGTGGTGATGGTGGTGATGGTGATGGTGGAGATTGTGGTGACGGTGATTGCGGTGCGACGTCAAAGCATTTTCTATGGAAGACAACTATAGGGTCTGATACTAGTAGTGATAGGCGATATCAAAGATGCTAATTGCTATATTTGGCGCCTTGCCAATCAGTGGTTGGCTCCTGTGATAACACCAGTGCATCCGCCGGGAGGATCGATAGTGGGGTTATATAGACATGGGAGCAAACGCATGAATCCCTACCCACCCCCACCCACCTTCACCCACCCACACCCACACCCATTCACCCCGTGTGACTCCCCCCGAACTCCAACACCGCCACACCCACCCATCAGTGCCAGTTCCAAATGACACCGACAGCGCATCAGTGCAAGAAAGGATTACTTTCTCCAATGGTATATTTTGAATTGTCATTAAATACCATTTGGCTACAGTGACATTCATTCATATGTGAGTCATCGCAGAAGATGGCGTCCTGACAAGGTTAGTTGGTTGGTGAAGTTTTACGTCTTGGCAATGTAAGGTCATATCAGGATGGGTACCGTCATGTGAGAGTGCGCACTCATGGCAACGTTATAGAGCTGCCCCACTGGGAGACCAGGCCACCAGCACCATATTATTTCCCACTCAATCACATTATCCTGACACTGAGCTAACCAGTTCTTACCATATCCTAATAATGCCAAGCGCCTGACTAGGATAAATTTTAAAGTCATTGGTTTGACTCGAGCAGGGTCGAACCCGTGGGTTCAAATCCCACGATTGACCAAAAGGGGAGGCGGATGCTCAACTCAGTTGGCACAGTCCGATAAAGGTTTAAAGCTGCATAGTCCGATAAAGGTGTAAAGCTGCATAGTCCGATAAAGGTTTAAAGCTGCATAGTCCAATAAAGGTTTAAAGCTGCATAGTCCAATAAAGGTTTAAAGCTGCATAGTCCAATAAAGGTTTAAAGCTGCATAGTCTGATAAAGGTTTAAAGCCACACACTCCGATAAAGGTTTAAAGCTGCACAGTCCGATAAGGGTTTAAAGCTGCATAGTCTGATAAAGGTTTAAAGCTGCACAGTCCGATAACGGTTTAAAGCTACATAGTCTGATAAAGGTTTAGAGCTGCACAGTCTGATAAAGGTTTAAAGCTGCATAGTCCGGTAAAGGTTTAAAGCTGCACATTCCAGTAAAGGGTTAAAGCTGCACAGTCCGGTAAAGGTTTAAAGCTGCACAGTCTGATGAAGGTTAAAACTGCACAGTCCGGTAAAGGGTTAAAGCTGCATAGTCTGATGAAGGTTAAAACTGCACAGTCCAATAAAGGTTTAAAGCTGCATAGTCTGATAAATGTTTAAAGCTGCACAGTCCGATAAAGGTATAAAGCTGCACAGTGTGTGAGAGGTTTAAAGCTGCACAGTCCGATAAAGGTTTAAAGCTGCGCAGTCCAATAAAGGTTTAAGGCTGCACAGTCTGATAAAGGTTTAAAGCTTCACAGTCCAATAAAGGTCTAAAGCTGCACAGTCAGATCAAGGTTGACAGCTGCACAGACCAATAAAGGTTTAAAGCTGCACAGTTAGATAAAGGCTTAAAGCTGCACAGTTAGATAAAGGTTGAAAGCTGCACAGTCTGATAAAGGTTTAAAGCTGCACAGTCCGATAAAGGTTGAAAGCTGCACAGTCTGATAACGGTTGAAAGCTGCACAGTCTGATAAAGGTTTAAATGTGCACAGTCCAATAAAGGTCTAAAGCTGCACAGTCTGATAAAGGTTTAAAGCTGCACAGTCCGATAAAGGTTTAAAGCTGCACAGTCTGATAACGGTTTAAAGCTGCACAGTCTGATAAAGGTTTAAATGTGCACAGTCAGATAAAGGTTTAAAGCTGCACAGTCCGATTAAAGCTGCATAGTCCGATGAAAACATCAACTTTTCAAATCAAAAACAATGACCTAGATTTGATTCTACATATCTCACATGGATGATGGTGGCCTTATTAAACATTTGTCACCACATAGAAGGGATTACTGAGGCAATCTAATAGAACCTGTTACTTCAGAAGCCTATGGTGTCAGAGTTTTGGCATGCTTTCCAAAATTAATTTTGCATGCTTGCACTTCAAATATCTCAAAGGTTCGCTGTTTGAACCACAAGTTACTTCAAACGAAAGTAAGGTAGATTATAACGATGAACTTAATATATTTATCTTAGAAAATGACAAACTCAACACTATCTGATTATGCAACATTTTCAAAAGAAAAATATGTCTAGATTGTAACCTCTATGTACCCAACTTAGATACTGGTACAGTTATTAAATATCTGTTGCTGCATACAAGTTTGTCCTAAGTCAATTTAATAGAACCTGTTACTATGAGATCATAGTTTTGACAAGCATGCCAAAAGTAATTTGACATGTTTACACTTCAAATATCTCCTAAATTAGTCAATCTAAAGCAAGGTTCCTTCTAACTAACGTAAGGTAGAATATAGCGATCAACCGAATATATTTATCTTTTAAAAAAAGGGCCAGAAACTCAAAACCATCGGACTATGCAACCTTAAATACACAATTCACTGTACAATATACCGGGTCCGTACATGTGAAGATATGGAATAATTCAAGGCTATTTCAAGGTTTTTCAGGGCTGTTTTTGATAGGAATTCAAGAGTATTTTCATTTGGATTTCAGGAGAGAAAAAGCCAAAGATGGCGAATGGCGATTTCGGACTAACTTAGATCCACGTGGACGGGCTAATCAAACTCAAGGCTTTTCAAGATGAATTACCCAAAATAGGTTAAATTCAAGTCTTTGAAATGGGGCAAATGAAGTTTAAGACTTTTCTAGACTTTCCAGGCCACGTCTGGACCCTGACTATATCATCTCCTCACCCCTCATCAACACTATTTCCACTCCCTACCCAAACTCTCCTACATATTCCCCTATCGCGCCATCGAAAACCATATCCGGTTTAACATTGCCAAACACCGGAAATAACGCCACCCCTCCGCCCTTACTTTCTCTGCTGATCCTATTATTTTGGATAGATTCGATAAGCACGCAGTGATCTTGGAAACTGATTATCGAGTACTTTTTTAAAACACCCCCCCCCCCCGAAAGCCACACCATCAGGGAGCCTTAAATGAATTGCTTTTGCCCTTCAGCTTTTCAACACTGGCAATTTCTTTGTCGTCTGCTTCGAATATATTCGATATGTATCCTAGATAGAGCTATTCCATTTGAAGAGTTCAGGCGCAAAACCCCGTAAACGTGCATCCAAAAATTGAGCTAAACATTGGAATCAAACCTTCAACAACAACAACAACAACAACATTTTAATTCATATTATTCTGTCTCATTGCTCCATAATCATGTTATCATAAGAAAAGTGGAATTAGTGAGAATTAAAATAATTTTCAGGTAACAATCCTTTATTTAAATTTCTGGATTGGCCTTTTCGGGGATTTGCGCCTGGCCTCTTCATTTCCACTGAGAATTGACCGTTATTGTTTTATAGAACATCATTTGAACACTAAATTTCGTTATTTCATAGATGGGATGGCCAAATGAGTTGAGCGTCCGCTCCCATTTTGAAAGATTGTGGGATTCAAACCCATGGGTACGAACCCTGGTCGAGTCAAACCGATGGCTTAAAAATGTATACTTGTCGCTTCCTAGCCAGGCGCTCTGCATTATTCCAATAAGGAAAGGACTGCTTGGCTCAGTGTCAGGATAATGTGACTGAGTGGGTCTCAGGTCATGGTGCTGGTGATCCGGTCACTCAGTGGGGCAGCACTATACAGTCACAGTGAGTGCGAACTGTCACAAGTCGGTACCCGAACTGTCACAAGTCGGGACCTTAGATGTTGCCAGGATGTAAAACTCCAACAACAAACCAACCGTTATTTCGTTGGTGCAATGCGCCCTCTGGTTGCAGCAGACTTTCTTCTTTTTTTAAACTTGTCTTTTTTGTTTTTACTAGAAGTTGGGAAGTGACTTCAGCTATGCCTTCATTGGCTCCAGATAATTACTATGTAACTATGCGGAGCCTAGGGTCCTTGTTTTCTTTCCCCTCATGCTGCACCATTAACACTTTGTTGGTAGTTGGCGCGAAAATAAACCGTAATGACTCCTTCAGGACTACGTATAGGAACAGAACCCCCCCCCCCCTCCCACCATGCAGGTCCGAGTCACATAAACAGCCAAATTATATGGCTACCGCCATGACAATCGTTGAATAAAGTACTTACTTGCAGTAATACTGCTCTCATTTGGGAAAATTTAGAATGTGGGTTTAACAAAAAGAAGTTATTTATTCAATAACTTGGGAACTACATACACTACATATACAAGATACACTACACACACTACACACTACACACAGTAGACACATACACACACTACATGCACTACATACATGACACACAGTAGACACACTACATACACTACATACACTACACACACTACACACAGTAGACCCACTACACACACTACACACACTACACACACTACACACACTACACACACTACACACACTACACACACTACACACCCTACACACAGTAGACCAACTACACACACTACACACCCTACACACATTACATACCCTACACACAGTAGACACTACACACACTACACACACTACATACACTACATACACTACACACACTACATAGAGTAGACACACTACACACACTATATACAGTACCCACACTATATACACTACACATAGTAGACACACTGCATACACTACATACACTGCACACACTACATACACTACACACAATAGACACACTACATACACTACATACACCACACACACTAGATACACTACATACACTACACACACTACATACGCTAAACACAGTAGACACACTACACACACTACATGCACTGCACACACTACATACAATAGACACACTACACACTACACACACTACATACAATAGACACTACACACACTACATACACTACACACAGTGTACACACTACACACACTACATACAATGCACACACTACATACACTACACACAGTAGACACACTACACACACTACATACACTACACACTACATACACTAGACACACTACACACACTATATACACTACACACACTAGACACACTACACACTGCATTCACTACATACACTACATACACTACATACACTACACACACTATATACACTACATACACTACACATATTACACACACTACACACACTACACACACTGCATACACTACACATACTACACATACTACACACACTATGTACACTACACACACTACACACTACACACATTACATACACTACACACATTACATACACTACACACACTACCTCATTCAGACTTGAATGTCTAACCTATCGCCATCAGGTCTTCTTCCAAAAATGAAGAGAAGATCTTGCCATACACAGCTTCACTCCGCTCCTCTGTGAATTAGGTCAGAGATGAATTGTAGAATGTGAACTCAGATTAGTATGGCTTAAAGGTGTGTGTGTGTGTGGGGGGGGGGGGGGGGGGCGGGGCCAGTGCTTGTTATCACTCCTATGTATAGGGGATCAAGTGAAAGTCCATACATCCTGAATGGTGTGGAGGAGCGTGGGTGTGGGTGTGAGTGTGAGTGTGGGGTGTGGGTGGGTGTGGATGATTGTGTGGGAGTGGATGTGGTGTGGATGTGGGTGTGGGGTGTGGGGGTGAGTGTGAGTGTGGGTGTAGGTGTTGGTGTTGGTGTGGGTATGGGTGTGAATGTGGTTGTCGGTGATTGGTGTGGTGTGTGGGGTGATGGGTGTGGGATGTGGGGGGTTGTTACTTATCACGCCTCACAATTCTCGTCGATGTATCCTTCGCCATATTGATTCCCGGCGCAAAAAAAGAGGGTCTTTTTTTTTCTTGTCCTTTATAAATATTGTTTGTCTTGGGTATATATATACATATATATATACATATATATATATATATATATATACACAGCAGCCGTTTACACGGATTTACTTGGATAAGTCAACAACCACATCAATGCATATATATATATACATATATATATATATATATATATATATATATACATATACATATACATATACATATATATATATATATGTATGCACTGTATTATTTGGATATTGCTAAATAGAACAGAACAAAAGAATAATAGAATAATATGATTTTCAGATTGGTTGAGAACAATGACTCTGGCTGATCAACAACATTGTTGTTTAAAACAAATTCAATCGATCAAAGTTTAGTGGTGAAGAAGGCAGATACTAGGTACATTATCCTGACACATCCTATCCTAATGATGCTGAGCGCCAGGCTAGGAACCGACAATTATCAAGTTTATAAGCCATCGGTTTGACTTGACTTGGAATCGAACTCCCGACCTTCCACACGGGAAGCCAGAGCTCTACCGATTCGGCCACCGTACCACGTCCCGTTTGAAGGATGCAGATTTCACTTACAATAATACAAATTCAAACTGGGAACAGTTGAGTAATGAGCAGAATGTACTGCTTTTCTTCAAGTCCTGCCGTGTTGCTTTCCTCCTCTGGCCGCATATTCTGTATAGTGGCACCTGCCACACAGAATGAATCATAGCTCGATGATTGAATGCTTGCAGACAACATTTCTCACAACTCGCGCCACCGGGCGCGGTGGTTGGATCGGTAAAACGCGGGCCTCGCCTGCGGGAGATCAGAAGTTTGGTTCCCAATCGAGTCAAACCAATGACTTATCAAATTTATACTTGTCGCTTCCATGCCTGGCGCTCAGCATTAATAGGATAGGGCAAGGACTGGTTAGCTCAGTGTCAGGAAAATGTGACGGAGTGAGACATGGGTCATGGTGTCGGTGGCCTGATTTCCCTGTGGGGTGGCGTTATAAACTTGCCATGAGTGAGCAGTGTCAGAAGTCGGTACCTGTCCTGATATGACCTTAGATGTTGCCAGGACGTAAAACTCCACCAACCAACCTCAACTGGGATCCACAACAGTGTCGTTGAACTGTTAGTTCAATGGCGTCCAATGGCGGCGGCTCGTAAGTGGTTGGAGCGGGTGTGTGTGCTTTATAGTGTCACTCTCAGTCTCACTGTTATTAATCAATAGCTTTCATCTGACAGACTTTTTTTTATATGAACTACTGGTTTGATCAAAACCTCAGCTGGATACGCGATCAGACAGGATGGCCGAATGAATCCGTCTTGCGCTTTGGTAGATTGTGGTATTCAAACTCATGTGTTTGTACCCTGGTTGAGTCAAACCAATGACTTATAAATTCATAAGTGTCGCTTCCTAGTCAGGTGCTCGGCATTATTATGATAGGGCAAGGACTGGTTGGCTCAGTGTCAGGATAATTTGACTGAGTGGGATATCAGGCCATAGTGCTGGTGGCGTCGTCTCCAAGTGGGGCAGTACTATAAAGAGACCATAAGTGCGTATTGTCACAAGTCGGTACCCATCCTGATATCACCTTGGATGTTGCCAAGATATAAAACTCCAACAACCAACCAACTGTTGGGTAAGTCACATGGCTACCTGTGAGATACACTCGTAGAGATTGCACCCCGTGTTACAGTGTTAGAAGTCGCACCCTTGGATCTTTTTTATTTTATTTTTTTATTTTTGGTACATTAGTTGTTCAAGCAGGGGAAATTTCAATCGCAGACGATTGGTCTTCCTCATTCCACTACTCCTTGCCCTAATCTAATAATGCCAAGTGCCTGAATAGGAAATGGCAAGTATCAATTTTTAAGTCACTGGTTTGACTTGACCAGGGTTCGAACCCACGATCCCATGATTAACCGACACGGGAGACAGACGCTCTAAAGGGCGCATTCCTTACATGCGTAATGCGTAATGCGAATGCGAATGCGACAAAAAAATCGAAACGCCTTGAAACCTATGACCTACATTCCTTACACGCGTAATGCGAAATACGAATGCGAATGCGAATGTGAATGCGAATGCGAATGCGAATGCGAATGCGAATGCGTTTTCCCAATCGGTCCATGTAGCGATCGGTGCGTCATGCGTTATGTGTCAAGCTGGGTGTGAATAGAAACCTGAGTCTGATGTGTCCATTAGTTTAACACTAGGAGAGGTGACTGAGCATTACGGAACGGTGACGCACAAGGCTTCTGAGTGGAAACATATGGCAGTGGTGGTGGTGGGCGTTCGGGATGGGTTCGGATTGGTACTCAGAGCCACAAAAATATGAATACTTATCTATAATTTGGTTATAATAAAGGTACGAACCCCCATGTGACGTACAAAAAGGTACATAGATATAAATGCAATATTTGGTCATATACAGAGCAGTATGGAGAATAATTGTTTATTTTTATTTTTTAAATATAGCCAGTCGTGTGCCGCATACCGCATACCACATAACGTGTGTAAGGAATGATGGCATTCGCATACCGCATGCCGCATAATGCATTGCGCATAACGCATGTAAGGAATGCCCGCTTAACTCATTCGGCCATCATCTTACATCACAGTATATAATTGTAGCCAACAGACAATTCTGCATCCACGCATCCTGACATGACAGGTGTCCTGCCATTGGAGGGCCAATGAAATGAGACACGGTCGGGTGGTCGTTGGAGTTTTAGGCCTGGCAACATCTAAGGTCATATTAGGATGGGAAATGAGACAGAGACAGTTGGTAATACTGAAACATTGTCGGCACATGGCAATGGTTTCTCAGTTCACAGAGGTTGTCAAAGAAAGGAAGTACTGTACTGATTGACATTCTTCAATGCTTAGAGGTGGAGTCAGGAGTGGGTTAGTGATTGGGGTTTTAGATCTTATCAAAAGTTGAGGGTATCCAAGGACAAGTATCGACTTGTCACAAGGCGCAACCATGGCGACTGTATAGTGCTTGCTGCCTTACTGCAGGGCAGTGATCTGGGAACATGAATTGGTTGTTTGTTTTGTTTGTTGGGGTTTTACGTCCTAGCGACATATAATGTTGTACCCGGACAGGTACCGACTTGTAATAGTGTGCATCGTGGTGATGTATAGTGCTGTCCCACTGGGGGACTGAGCACTACCACTGTGACCCAATAATATCCCCACCAGACGGGATGGCCGAATGTGTTGAGAGTGCGTGTCCCGTTTTGGTAGATAGTGGGATTCGAACCCTGCTCGAGTCAAACTAATGACTTAAAAATGTATACTTGTCACTTCCTAGCCAGGCGCTCTGGATTATTAGGATAGGGCAACAACTGGTTTGCTCAGTGTCAGGATAATGTGACTGAGTGGGATATCAGGCCACGGTGCTAGCAGCCTGGTTTCTCACTGGGGTTCCACTATAATTAAGCTGCCATGAGTACGCACTTTCATAAGTCGATACCCGCCCTGATATGACCTTAGAGTTTGGCAGGACATAAAACTCCAACAACCAACCAACCGACCAAATATCCCTCTCAGTCACATTATCCTGATCCTGACTAGAATATGACAGAGAACCCACCCTTATTTATATTCCCATAATTTTTTGATAAAGCACATTATATATAGCTAGTAATAATATATGTACCATGCTGTTCCTAAAGACATGTTCTCTTTAAATTAATGGCGACCAGTGAGGGGGTTCTTTGTCTCAGCGTTCATTGTGTCCAAGACTAATGATCTTAGCACAGGAGACTGACTGTCTTGGGGAAGTTAACCTTACACTCTAAGGTCGTACAAAGGTCACAATGCTGGTCCTGGTGTTGCGGTTTCCCAGGGACACCAGTTTGCGAGGGACACATCGCTTCTGCACATGCGTCAAAATCGAACAGCATCGTCACTAACCTTATAAATTTAATATAATGTTTTTGGTAAAGATGTTTTTTATATGTGTACAAAACGATTTGTTTCTAGATGGTGTAATTTGAGAGATATTTGACTTCTGTATTATCTGTATGAACATTGCTCACGACCATCGACAATGCCTTGAGTTTGATGGTACGCGCAGTGCAAAACATTAGTTTATTCAAAATTAATAGAATTCAAGAACCCTAACCGTATAAATTTAATATCGTCTTTATGGTAAAGATGTTTTCTATATGTGTACCAAGCGATTTGTTTCTAGATGGTGTAATTTGGGAGATATTTGACTTCTTCTGTATGAAGATTTGCTCACGGCCGTTAACAATGCATTTGAATGGAAGTGTCCCTGGCAAACTGGTGTCCCTCGGAATCCGCATCACCGGACCGTGTAATGAGATTCTCCTCCTTTAACACCACACTTGTATTGTGGAAGAAAGGCGGGTGACCAGTCTAGATGGCGATAGCATACATATAATATAGTCCACAGACATCACTATTAACTGGTTTGTATCTGTGTATTGGAAGACATGCTGCTTACCAGTCTAGATGGTTACAGCATGCATCACAATTAACTGGTGTGTGTGTATTTTTGTAAGACAGACTGGTTACCAGTCTAGATAGATACAGCATGCATATAGTCTACATACATCACAATTAACTGGTATGTGTGTATTTGTTTAAGATAGGCTGGTTACCAGTGTAGATGGATGCATACTTGTACATATCTGACATCACATTGGAGTGAGTGGGTGGGTGGTAGAGCACAGGCTTCCCGTGAGAAAGGTCGGGAGTTCGATTCCCAATCGAACCAAGCCAATGACTTATGAAAGTGATACGTGTCACTAGCTAGCCTGGCACTCGGCATTAACAGGATAGGACACAGAGTGGTTAGCACAGTGTCAGGATAATGTGACTGTGTAGAGAATTGGGTCATGGTGCCAGCAGCCTGGTCTGTCATATGGAGAAGCACTATAGAGAAGCCATGAGTGTGCACCGTTACAACTCAGTACCCATCCTGATATGACCTTAGATGTTGCTAGGACATAAAACAACAACGAAACAAACAGGTCAGTCCGCCGGGGCGGGGCGGGACGGGACGGGGCGGGAGGCGGAAGCGGGGCGGGAGGCGGAGCGGAGGCGGGAGGCGGAGGCGGGGCGGGAGGCGGGCGGGAGCGGGGCGGGAGGCGGGGCGCGAGGCGGGGCGGGAGGCGGGGCGCGAGGCGGGCGGGAGGCGGGGCGGAGGCGGGGCGGAGGCGGGCGGAGGCGGGCGGGAGGCGGGGCGGGAGGCGGAGCTGGAGGCGGAGCTGGAGGTGGGGCGGGAGGTGGGGCCGGAGGCGGGACGGGAGGTGGGGCGGGAGGCGGGGCGGGAGGCGGGCGGGGCGAGGCGGGAGGCGGGGCGGGAGCAGGGAGGGAGACGGGGCGGGAGGCGGGGCGGGAGGCGGAGCTGGAGGAGGGGCGGGAGGCGGGCGGGGCGGGGCGGGAGGCAGGGAGGGAGGCTGGGCGGGAGGCCGCCCGGCCCAACAAACAGGCGGACCTGTGCAACGTTATTTATGATGACCCCAATTACACTAATGAGTACATGGTGAAACTAATGACCCTAATACGTGGTATTGCTCCTGCCCTTTTGGGCAAGCCCTTAAGTTGGGGCCTTGTAGGACTGGGTGAGGGCCTTAGGTTTGGTTTTACGCTCGAGTGTGTAGAATGTATGTATCGCGTTGTATCACTCGTTATGCGAATATTATTTGGAATGGAGTCCACCTGCATTGCTTGTCTGCTATTAACCTATATATATATATGCATTTGTGTTGCTATATAATCAGTGGGGTTAATTAATATGTCTGCAGGCCAGAAAGGACGATACACGACTCACTGTCATTATAATATAACGGTGCCTGCGAGCCGCCAGGCTGATAAAAGACGATATACGACTGAGTGCTATTATTGTTAAACTTTGTACTTCGGGCCAGCAAGCCGACATGTGTTCCGGTAGGGGTGCTTCTTATGTTTGTGTTTACTTGCTTTGCAATTGCTCACTAAACTGGGCTGGAGCGCATTGGCTACCAGCTCATGCTCCCAATACGGGGAGCTACCAATTTAAATGGGGTCATGTGTGTGTGTGCTCCCCCTCTGTCTCACTCGCACAGTTGACTTTAATAAATCGGAGGGGCGTCTTAAGGAGGGTCCAGCCAGAGGTAGCTCAACTAAACTAATTGCATTGTCTTCTCACTTACGTAATAGATCAAATAATATTGTATGTATCAATGTGTTTATCTATGTATGCGTTTATGTTTGCATGTATGTCTGTGTGTGTTTATGTACCTGTTTCTGTACGTGTTTAGGTATGTTGGTATGTATGTGTGTTTATGTATCTAGGTGTTTATGTATGTAGGTGTTTATGGATGCATGCATGTATGTATGTATGTATGTGTGTATATATGTATATATATATGTACTTGTGAATTATCTACGTATGTATTTATGCATGTTATGCATTTATGTGTGTTGAGGTGTATGTGTGTTGATGTGGTTATGAGTGCATGTGCACAGGTCTATGTATGTATGCAATACTACGTATGTATGGGTATGGGATGGGTATTTACGAGGGTAAATCCAGTGAGCGTAAGGTATAGTGCAAAATCTTAAACAACTGAGCGGACCCATAAATGCCTATTAATATATATATATATATATATATATATATATATATATATATATATATGAAGCTCATTTCCAAAACGTGATAAGTGCCGGTCCAAAAAAATGAGTTTGCAATGCCAGTGCCCGGTTTGTGGGTCGTGTTTTGGAGAGAAGCTCTTCATATATCTATGTATATGAAGAGCTTTTTATATGTATGAAGAGCTCTCTTCCAAACCACAAGCTACGACCTTGGCATTGGCATTGGCATTTTTTGGATGGGCGCTTATTGTGTTTTGGAAAAGAGCTCTTCATATACAATACATATATGATGTACATTGTATGGTGTGCATGTCTAGGTCTCTCTGTATTTCCAAAATAATATCTGTATAATCACTTATAACCGAACGGAAAATAAAAATAGGTATGGTCAGGCGGCCCACCGCACCTCCCCCCCCCCCAACCACCACGCAACCACCACACAACCACCACACAGTCTCACACAACCACCACCAAACCACCACACAACCACCATACAACCACCACACAACCACCACCCACCCACCCACCACACAACCACCACACAACAACCACATAACCACCACACAACCACCACATAACCACCACACAGTATCACACAACCACCACACAACCACCACACAACAACCATACAACCACCACACAACAACCACAGTCTCACACAACCACCACACAACCACCACATAACTACCACACAACCACCACATAACCACCACACAACCACAACATAATCACCACACAACCACCACACAGTCTCACACAACCACCACACAACCACCACAACCACCACACAACCACCACACAACCACCACAGTCTCACACAACCACCACTTAACCACCACACAACCATCACATAACCAATACACAACCACCACACAGCCTCACACAACCACCACACATTATCACACAACCACCACACAACCACCACACCGTATCACACAACCACCACACAACCACCACACAACCATCACACAACCAGCACACAACCAACACACAACCAACACACAACCAACACATAACCACCACATAACTACGGTTCTTGTCCGGTTTGAGTCCGTTTAGTCCGCTTACCATCCGTTGGCTATCCGTTCATGTCCGTTTCATGTCCGTTTCATGTCCGTTCGTCCAGTGGCCTTTGACCCGATATCGCAACATTTTGACACATTTTAATACATGTTGATATTTATCATGCCCAAACACCACCGGACTAGACAATTCTGTCCGTTGCTCAATCAGGCGAGGTGTGACAGGGGCTTTATGAACAGAATAAACAAACAATCACCAAAAAAAGGAAAAAGAAAAGAAGAATGAAAGTTATGCACACCGTCATAGTTCGAGCCCGGTGTCTGTAGGGGCATTGTTCTGCGGAGTTCCTGCTGAAACACTTTTGAGATAGTCAAGTGAGGGCAAGTGGCCAACATGTGGCCGAAGGCGTTGCATAAAATGCTGAGTAAGTTGTGGCTTTGTAGCCAAAAGGCACGCACTTGATAGACGTTAAGCTTTGTTGCGTTGGTTTAAAAAAATGCTAAGTTAAACAACTTTAATCGGAACCTATGCACAAAGTTTGCAGCCTTAGACTAGAGTAGCTAGCTTCGTGATTAACTTATATATTAACTTACAGATTATTTTACAGATCCTCTTCTGGCTTATCTAGGCCCTAGTTGGCCTCTTAATGCCAGCTCGCTATGACAAAAAGAACTATATTTATTGCACAATCATGGGGGTTGGATGGAGCCCTGAAGTCATATATACGTGGGTGTCTTCTGCAATGTATATCCAGCCTTCGCTCAAATGCTTCTACCACCAGTGCTTCAACCACTTGGTCTCGAAGATTATTCAATGGAGCGATAACTCGGGGGAGAAAAGATGAGTATTTCCTGACCTCAAGGCTGGGCTTCTCCTTGAAGATCTTATATGTCTAGCCTAGTATGGTATGCAGGTATTGCAGGAATAGCAATACCTCAGGGAGTTTGACGCCCCTGCCCTGCAGAGTTGTAAACCACTGCCTTGTGGTACAGGTTCTTGACAGAACCGAAGGCTAAGGGAGCAAACCCTAAACAGAAAACCATGTCACTGTGGCAGCATTAAGGGCGGTTAATGTATGGAACTCCCAACATCTCCCGACCAGCCACTGCAGGGACAAATAGTTTTGCGCCTGTCTTGACATGTTCTTGCCGGTGTGAAACCTCTATTTGCTCCCCGAGAGAGTGCCGCTGGTAACTTGCAAAAGCCAGCAGCACTTCAACACTTTTGCAGGCAGCTTTCATGAAATGAGAGCGGCAGTCAAGTAATGAAAGCAGTCTTTGTCACATCACGACCGACAGCATGATGATGATGATGGGGTTGCCATCTAGTTTTGAGGTTGAACAAACCTGTTGTGGAATTATTGTCATAGACTCCTTATAAGTAAGTCTCTATCCATTTCCCCTGTGGCGTTTTTATGGTATCACCCAGTTTATCTCAGACTGGTTGCCTCACTGTCAGCATAATGTGACTGAGTGGTGCTGTCGGCTTAGTCTCCCAGTGGGGCAGCACTATAAAGTCACCATCATTGCGCACTGTCACAAGTCAGTACCCGTCCTGATATGACCTTAGATGTTGCCAGGATGTAAAATTCCAGCAACCAACAAACCAACTAGCTTCCGTGGATTTGGGTACCATCCAATCCATTCGGTCTGAAGTCCTACCCAGAATATGCAGTTCATACCACTGCCACCAGAGGGCGGATTGGGGGCGGAAATCGCCAATTCCCGGCTTGTTATGTCCCTGGAAGCCGGCAGAGGGGACGTGACAAGCCCGATAGCCTATTAGTATTACAATTCACGTCGGCGATGCATTGATCTCAAGAGCCGACTTTGCCTTTACACAGCCCTCATCTCATGGCTCGCCAACAATAAAAGTGAATTAGTGGTTGGTTGATTGTTGGAGTTCTACACCCTGGCAACATCTAAGGTCATATCAGGACCAGGCTCGACTTGTGACAGTGTGTAATGATGCAACTTTATGGTGCTGCGCCACTGGGAAATCAGGCTGCCAACATCATTACCGGATATCCAAATCAGTCACATTATCCTGTCTGAAACTGAGATATAACCAGTTCTTGCTCTATCCTATTAATGCCGAGCACCAGCCTAGGAAGCGACAAGTATCAATTTGATAAGTCGTTGGTTTGACTCGACTGGGAACCAAACTCCCATTCTCCCACATGGGGAGCCGCGCTCTACCGATTCGGCCTTCGTGCCCGGTCGAATTATTGGTTGGCAGTTGTGGCGTGGTATTTGTCTTGTATGACATGTAAATGTAAGGCGCAGTTTGATGTGTCACGTGACACGTGTGTGGCACTTGTTATTATCGAACGCCATTTTGTGAGATGACATATTCGCATTTGAAACAGCAGTTCTCATCTGATCACCGATGACCAGACGGGATAGCCGAATAAGTTGAGCATCCATTTCACGCTTGGTAGGCCTATATCGTGGGATTCGAACCCAGGGCTTCGAACCCTGGTCGAGTCAAACGACTGACATATAAATTGATATGTGTCGCTTCCTAGCCAGGTGATTGGTATTGCTAGGATAGGGCAAGGATACTGTGACTGAGTGGGATATCAGGGCATGGTGTTTGTGGCCTGGTCTTCGAGTGGGGCAATACTATAAAGTCGCCATGAGTGCGCACTGTCACAAGTTGGTACCCGTCCTGATATGACCTTAGATGTTGCCAGGTTATAAAACCCCAACAACCAACCAACCTAACACAAGTTATACACCACATATACCACCTACACGCCACACACCAGTTACATAACACACACCACCCACACAACCCACACACCAGTTATATACCACCTACACACCACGCACCAGCTACACACCAGCTACACATCAGCTACACGCCAGCTACACACCAGTTAGACAGCAGCTACACACCAGTTATACACTAGTTACACACCAGCTACACACCAGCTACACACCAGCTACATACCAGTTACACACCAGCTAAACACCAGCTACACACCAGTTACACACCTGTTACACACCACTACACACCAGCTACACACCAGTTACACACCAGTTACACACCAGTTACACACCACTACACACCAGTTACACACCAGTTACACACAAGTTACACACCAGCCTCACACCAGCTACACACCAGTTCCACGCCACCCACACACCACAAAGAGATTACATTACAGAAGTCCTTTCCAGAAAAAATGCCCTTCTTCTGAACGTCGTGCACTTGACGACCCCAGACGCAGCGTTTTATATTTGTGACCTGGTCCTGTTTAAACCAAGACACTCCCCCCCCCCCCCTCCCCCACTTTCCGACTAAGATTGTCTCATTGAAATTCCACACACCCCATCCTGAACTGTTATTTGTCTGCGTTCCCTCTTCACAGTTTTATTATTGCACCGTTTTAGAACCGCGCTGCAGAAAATGGCATTTCTTATGGGTAGAGTAGTGGGGTGAATTCTTTAGAGGTTTGCGCACTCATGTCGGAATGCCAGTCTTGGTTGTGTGTGTATTATCTCAATCACATCCTAGTTATTCAGCTTGTCTCAATCTAGTCCCCCCCCCCAGCACAACCACCTCCTTAACCTGTCACCTTTCTTGTTGGAGTTATGTTGGGGTTTTTTTTCTTCAAATAATTATTCACAATATAATTGAAGGGTTCAGATGCAAAACCACGTAAACGCGATCCAAAAATGGAGATAAACATCGGAATCTAATCATCAAAAAGTTATTTTGTTCAATATTCCCACTCTTTTGTTCATTTCTCCAGAACCATGTGATCATGTGAAAAGTGGAATTAGTTAGCTTTAACAAAAATGTTCATGTAAATAACTGTTATTCAAACTACACTTCTAGATTGACTTTTACGTGGCTTTGCGACTGAACTCTTCAGTATGTAGGCCTCCGCCTAAAGTTGCGCATAATCTGTTGTTTTTGGATTTGTGTCATGTTTTTTCATGAATATATTAAGTTGACTATTATCACTTACTCTACTAGATAAAGGATTCACCCGGTACTCGCAGTACACAGGTGAATACCAACCCTATATCAAAACGGTCGAAAATGCGGGTTAATGAAATGAGAGCCTAATTTCACAATCTAAGAAACAACATTTATTCTTTAGATATGTCTTATTATTATGAAAAATATAATAAAATAGCTAGTTTAATACGATTTAAAAGTGAAATCGACGGCGTTCTATGGCTGTCATCTTGTCTTTTTGCATTCTCTCCCATTTCACCAAATCTGTGTCAATATATGTAGCAATTTGATCATGGAACCACAGTTTCTACTTCCTGTTCCATACTAAAGCTATTTTCGCCCGTATTTACACTATGTTGTCCTTCACCCGTGTACTACAAGTACGGGGTGAATCTTTTATCTATTACTCTACCTGACCTGGTTAAGGGTTATTCTTTTTGTAAATCATAAATGGCTAGCTTTGGGGATAATTGAAAACAAAATATACCAAAAATGGTTGTGGTTGAAAAGAAGTTGTGACCCAGATTCCCACCTCATTATCATGTGATACACTGACCTACTAACCTACTGACCCACAGGGCATGGTGGAACCTGTCTAAATAGCTATATTTACCTCTTAGAATTAGGGCAAGACTAATTAGAGGGTCGCGTGATTAAACTACTTTTTGAGACGAATCCCTAATTTATGGACTTCTCAAAAGGACTACGCAAAGGTCTGGCCTAATAAATTCACTAATTAATCCTTCCATGCTGCCTCAAATAATGAGTTAATACCCCAGTATCTGAGTTGCGGATATTAGACCAAATGTAGCTTGGTACTTTGGTTCTGAAAAAGAAATGATGCTACATGAACCTAGCCCCCCCCCCACCCCCAAAATAGAACAAGTGTTGGTTAATGGGTTTTACATCCTGGCAACATCTAAGACCATATCAGGATGGGTACCATCTTGTGACCATGTGCACTCATGGTGACTTTATAGTGCTGCCCCACTGGGGACCAGGCCACCTGATATGATATGATCCCACTGATATGATATGATCCCACCTGATATGATCCCACTCAGTCACATTATCCTGACACCGACCCAACCAGTCCTTGCCCTCTCCTAATAATACCGAGCGCCTGGCTAGGAAGAGACAAGTATCAATTTGGTAAGTCATTTTGTGAGTGACTCGACTGGGAATTGAACTCGCGACCTTCCACACGGGTGCCCTGCGCTCTACCGATTCGGCCACTGCATCCAGTGCATAATTATAGACATGTACAGTAAAACCGCTCTAACCAACCACCTACGCAGATCGAACACTCCCTTGTATCGATCGCTTTATTTAGGTCCCAAACGATTGACCATACAATATCATTGTAATGACCAAAAAAACCTGTAAATCGACCACCTCCCTAAATGGCCCATTTAAAGTCGGTCCTATGGTAGGTCGATTTGGAGGGGTTTTCCTGTAATATATACACAGTAAAACCTCTCTAAATCGACCGACTTTAATTTTGCACTGTCCGATGAAGCATCAAATTTTCAAAAACAAAATAATTATCTAGAATTGATTTGACATATCTAGGTTAGATACTGATGCACGTATTAGGCATGTATTGCCCAATAGAAGGGAATACCGAGGAAATTTAACAGAACCTGTTACTGCTGAAGTATATGGAGTCAGAGTTTTGGCATGCTTGCCAAAACTAATTTTACAATGTTTATTCTCCAAATATCTCAAAGCCTAGCCATTTAAAATAAAAATTACTTCAAACATAAGTAATGTAGAATACGACAATCAGTTTAATATAGTTATCTCAGAAAAGTGACAGAAACTCAAAACCAACGGACTATGCAACTTTAAGTGGTCCATTTAGGGAGGTGGTCGGTTTAGGAAATTAGAATATGGTTACAATAGTATTGTTGGGGGCCCAAATAAAGCGATCGAAATAGGGGAGTAGTCGATCTGTGGAGGTGGTCGGTTAGAGATGTTTTACTGTCAGTGATGTATAATGCATTATGCGAGTATAAATGCAAGGGTAACATGTACATCCTATATTTCCTTGTGCGCATTGGTGGAGCGCCCCCCCGCCCCCTCCCTCCCTCCCAGCTGTAGGGTAATTGCTGGGCGGGCGCCCCCTCGCGTCACACTCTGGAGGAAAATTTATATATATATATATATATACAGTAAAACCTATATATATATATATATATTTATGTCATTTTATTACCTTGATACCTACATTACCGATTCGTGGCATAACTAAAGTATTTTTATTTATAGGTAGGTCAACCCAACACACTCCAGACCCCGTCAGTACACACTCACGCTGTCCTCAGGGTGTTTTAAAATGTCTTTCTTCTTTTGTTTGTGTTGGGTTATATTTGCCTCTGGAGTGAGTGGCCCATTGTACCATGAGGAAAGAGTGTGCTTGCTGATGGCCCTGTCACACTATGACGCTTCTCTCGGCGACCCATCAGCGTTGAAAGTACTATCTTGTGCGTCGAGAAACGTTAAAGATTTAGGGGAAATATGGTGAAATTGGACGTTGGCGGAGCGTTTCAGTAGCGTGTTGGTAGCGCGCGGGCAACGCTTGTCGACGCGTGGGAAAAACAAAAACAAATGCGATGTCTCGTTTTGGCGCCGCGACTGGATGGCGCGCGCGGCGTGTCATCAGCGGTACGACAGCGTTCGGTCAGCGTGTTGGTAGCGCGGCCAACGTTGTGGTAACGTATACCAGCGCACTGTGTCTGTGTCTCTGTCTGTGTCTCTGTGTCTGTGTCTCTGTCTGTGTCTCTGTGTATGTGTCTCTGTCTGTGTCTCTGTGTCTGTGTCTCTGTCTGGGTCTCTGTCTGTGTCTCTGTCTGTGTCTGTGCCTCTGTCTGTGTCTCTGTGTATGTGTCTGTGTCTGTGTCTCTGTGTCTGTGTCTCTGTCTGGGTCTCTGTCTGTGTCTCTGTCTGTGTCTGTGTCTCTGTCTGTGTCTCTGTATGTGTCTCTGTGTCTCTGTGTGTGTCTCTGTGTGTGTCTCTGTGTGTGTCTCTGGGTGTGTCTGTGTGTGTCTCTGTGTGTGTCTCTGTCTGTGTCTCTGTGTCTGTCTCTGTGTCTGTCTCTGTATGTGTCTCTGTGTCTCTGTGTATGTCTCTGTATGTGTGTCTGTCTGTGTCTCTGTGTGTGTCTCTGTCTGTGTCTCTGTCTGTGTCTCTGTCTGTGTCTCTGTCTCTGTTTGTCTCTCTCTCTGAGACACAGAGACATAGACACACACACAGATACACAGATACACAGAGACACACACCGAGACACAGAGACACACACAGAGACTCAGACACACAGAGACACAGAGACACACACCGAGACACAGAGACACACACACAGACCCAGAGACACACACAGAGACACATACATAGACACAGACAGAGACACATACAGAGACACAGACAGAGACACAGACAGAGACACATACATATACACATACAGAGACAGACACAGAGACACAGACAGAGACACACACAGAGACACACACAGAGACAGATACAGAGACATACACAGAGACACAGAGACACATACAGAGACACACACAGAGACACACACAGAGACACACACAGAGACACAGACAGAGACACATACAGAGACATACACAGAGACACAGAGACACATACAGAGACAGACACAGATACACAGACAGAGACACACACAGAGACACAGACAGAGACACACACAGAGACACACACACAGACAGATACAGAGACATACACAGAGACACAGAGACACATACAGAGACACAGACAGAGACACAGACAGAGACACACACAGAGACACAGACAGAGACACATACAGAGACATACACACAGACACACAGACACATACAGAAACAGAGACACAGACAGAGACACACACAGAGACACAGACAGAGACACATACAGAGACATACAGAGACATACACAGAGACACAGAGACACATACAGAGACAGACACAGAGACACAGACAGAGACACACACACATACACACACAGAGACACACACAGAGACACACACAGAGACAGATACAGAGACATACACAGAGACACAGAGACACATACAGAGACACACACAGAGACACACACACAGACACACACAGAGACACAGACAGAGACACATACAGAGACATACACAGAGACACAGAGACACATACAGAGACAGACACAGAGACACAGACAGAGACACACACAGAGACACAGACAGAGACACATACAGAGACATACAGACATACACAGAGACACAGAGACACATACAGAGACAGACACAGAGACACAGACAGAGACACACACAGAGACACACACAGACACACCCAGAGACACACACAGAGACACACACACAGCAACGTGTGAGCAACGACCCTCCCGCGCGCGCGCCGTCTTCCTAGCGTTCCCATAACGTTATTCCGGCGCGTCCAACGCAGCGCGACGCGCGCCTAACGTCCGCCTAGCGTTCTTACCCATTTACTCCCGCGCGTTGCCGGTCGCTGGTGGTTTTTGACATGTTCAAAACACTCAGCGACCAATAACGCGCGCCGACTTTCGCCGCCGACCGTCAACGTCAAACATACTGTACCGACGCGTACCGACGCGCCCATAACGCGCCACCAGCGCTTCTCGATATTTCACCAAATATCGCCCAAAAACACCACACGTTGACAGGTCGCCGGCGAGAAGCGTCGTAGTGTAACAGGGCCATAATCGGGGTTAAAATCCACACAGCAACAAAAACAGGTTATATGTGGCCAATGTTAACATCAAAGATGTCACACCGTTTTGTAGGAATGGCTAGCCTAGAATCTATATGTTTATCGCGATGTGCGAAAGTAGTTAAACCTGTCGTCACTCTCCCCATCTGTGTCATCACCGTCCCTTCTCCCTCTGTTTTCACCTTCCGTCACCCTCTGTTTTCACCTTCCTTCACCGTTTGTTTTCACCTTCCTTACCCTCTGTTTTCACCTTCTTTCTCCCTCTGTTTTCACTTCCCTTTACCCTCTGTTTTCACCTTCCTTCACTCTCTGTTTTCACCTTCCTCCACCCTCTGTTTTCACATTCTTTCACCCTGTGTTTTCACATTCGTTTACCCTCTGTTTTAACCTTCCTTAACCGTCTGTTCATTCCTTACTTTACCACTCTCCGCCCTGTTTTCACCTTCGTTTACCCTCTGTTTTCACCTTCCTTCACCCTCTGTTTGCACCTTCCTTCACCCTCTGTTTGCACCTTCCTTCACCCTCTGTGTTCACCTTCCTTCACCCTCTGTTTTCACCTTCCTTCACCCTCTGTTTTCACCTTCCCCCACCCTCTGTTTTCACCTTCCTTCACCCTCTATTCTCACCTTCCTTCACCCTCTGTTCTCACCTTCCTTCTCCCTCTGTTTTTTACCTATCTTTCACCCTATTTTCACCTTACTTTCACCCTCTGTTCCCACTTTCCTTCACCCTCTATTCTCCACTTCCCTTCATTCTGTGTTCACCCTGTGTTGCCCTCCTCTCACCTTCCCGTCACTCTCTGTTCTCACCCTCCCATCACACTTTCCCTACCCTCTCCTCTTGCCTCACACTAGTTCTGTTTTTATTATCCTTTATTTCGGTTTGTCTCTCACTACAATAATATTTACCGACTTTATTACATAATAGTATCACCTTTCAGTTCTGAGTGATGACTGCCGAGCTTCCATTCCGACATTGTTCACCAGTCTCACTCATGCTCATAGTTGATCACTTCTCTTAAAGCCGCATAATCAGATGGACGCTTCCCATTTTTGAAGTGTCTAAGTTAAATGTCCTTGTGTTACATGCTGCAAATTGTGTATTCAACAGTTATTGTACACCTTATTCTATATACCTTTTTGTGTAAATAACCCTGACTTGAAAAATGGCTGGAAGACCAGTGCTTCGGCACTGACAAAAGACTTATTCAGCAGAATAAACATATTTACCACCAAAAAAAAAGAAGAAAAATATGTAGAATCAAATCTAGATAATTGCTTTAGTTTAGAAAAGTTGAATCGTTCATCAGACTATAAACATATTTACCACCCCAAAAAAAAAGAAAAATATGTAGAATCAAATCTAGATAATTGCTTTAGTTTAGAAAAGTTGAATCTTTCATCAGACTATGCAGCTTTAAGTAATACTTCCCTCGTCCCCACTCCCCACCAGGGGTCACCACATGCAACACGGCAATGTACGCCCTGTATGTAAACACGGTGAGGCAGTGGTGGGGTGTGGGCCGTGCGGATGTACACAGTATAAATAGTTGGGTGGGTGGTTGGTTGATTGTTGGAGTTTTACATCCTGGCAACATCTAGGGTCATATCAGGAAGGGTACCGACTTGTGACTGTACACACTCACTGCAACTTTATAGTGCTGCCCCATTGAGAGACCAGACCGCCAGCACCATGACCCGATATCCCACTCAGTCATATTATCATGACACTGAGCTAACCATTCCATGCCATATCCTATTAACGCCAAGCACCAGGCTAGGAAGCGACAAGTATAAATTGTTATAAGTCATTGGTTTGACTCGACCGGGAACCAAACTCCCGATCTCCCACACCCGAGGCCCGTGCTCTACCGAATCGCCCACCGCGCCCGGTAATAATATATATAAGTAGGAGGGGCGGTTGGGTGGGTGTGGGGCAGTAGGTGAGTGGGGGGTGGGTGTGAGGTGTGTTGGGCGGGGGTGGGGGTGGGGTGGGTGGGTGGGGGTGGGGTGGGTGGGTGGAGGTGAGGTGGGGGCGTGAATGTCCTGCTAAATGGAGGTCACGTGGTCGGTATTTGATTGCCATCGCGAGATGTGAACCTGGCAGGGATCCAAGATGAGAGTTAACCTGTCAGTGACACCAACAAAGCAGGGCGGCATTGCCCGCCACTCATCACAACTCTCTCATAAAGGAGTCAGCGGCCAGGTGCTTTGATTCCGGTTTTTTCTAACAGTTTAGTCACATAAAGGATGTGTTGTGGGGGCACGGAGGGCTTAAGGGTTAGTTTCCACCACCCCCCCCCTCCCTCCCTCCCCCCACCACCACCACCACGTATGTGACAGTGTGCATTTATCGCAACATTATAGTGCTTGGCCCACTGGGAGAGTAGGCCACCAGCACCATCACCTGATATCCAAATCGGTCACATTATCCTGGCATTGAGCCAACCGGTCCTTCTTGCCCTAGCATAATAATGCCGAGCGCCTGGCTAGGAAGCGCCAAGTATCAAATTTTAAGTCATTCTTGATAAGGTGTTAGATATTACTGGGCCGAAAATCCTCAATACACCCAAACACTGTCGCTTTGATGTGCATTGCAGTACAGAGCAGTGGAATGCTTGCGCGCACTACACCACGCTGTCCCCAGCGAGGCAGCACTATAAAGACATAAATGCGCGCAGTCACAAGCCGGTACCCGTCAGGATATGCGCTTTGATGCTACCAAGACGTGAAACTCCAACAAACAAAACAAACAGGTTAAAAGCCTGGCGGAGCTCGTCATTAGAGTGCCCCATCCTTGGCCAATGTCCAGGTCCAGCAGTGATTTATATTACCGTGCCTACTCCACAACAACTGGGTCCAGCCTCCGTCAGCGGACCCGGTGGACGAATCGGTAGAGCGCAGAATTCCCGGGCGGAAGGTCAGGAGTTCAAATTCCATTAAAATTGATATGTGTTGCTACCTAGCCTTGCCCTGGGCAGTAATAGGATAGGACAAGGATTGGTCAGCACATTATCAGGATAATGTAACTGTGTGGGATATCGGGGTCATGGTGTTGGTGGCCTGATCTCCCAGTGGGGCAGCACTATAAAGTCGCCATGAGTGAGCACTGTCACAAGTCGGTACCCATCCTGATATGACCTTAGATGTTGCCAGTATGTAAAACTCCAACAATCAACAGGAAGGACTAGCAATTGACACAAAGGCAGACTCTACATTTGATAATTTACATTTGATAATTTGCTTGTGTGTATTGTGGAGGTTCTCTGATCACAGGGATCGCGGAAGGCAGACACAAAGATAGGGGGCTGGGGCCTTGTAATTACTGACATTCATCCAAAACTCATTATTACATTTTTGAGGGAAACTGGTTTTTATTAAAGGTCTGTTACTGTTGATTCTATTATCATATACCACTTGTGATTTTACGACAGTTGTATGCTTTTCTGACATACATTCCTGCGCTCTATTTGGCCTGTTTGAAATGGAAATGTTTGTACTAAGATATGTTTAACCACTGTATGACCCCCAGTAGCTGATGTTCACATTTTGTGCTGGGGGCGGGCGTTAAACAAACAAAACAAACAAAGAAATGTAATCACTGACTGGGTAAGAATCCTATTTGTGAAAGAACAGTATTCACAATATACTCGTGACTTCCCATGTTCCTGTCAGGGCTGCACAAAAAGGTGAACTCCCTGAGGCTATCTTCCCAACGAGCAGAGGGAGGCTAAAACCTAGGCCGTTGTGTGCAAACCTTTGGTGTCCTATTGTGTTGTCCCTGAATAGATTAAAATGGCTCTACTCTGGACTGCTTTTTGCAGCTCGAGGCATGGGCCTGCTGGCCATGAGGTGAATTGTATAAAAGTTCTCAGAGACTACTGTGTTATTTAACTGAGAGAAGAGAATGAGAAGAGAAAGAGAAGAGAACGTGAAGAGAAAGAGGAAGAGAGAAAGGGGAAAGGGAAGAGAAAGAGAAGAGAAAGAAAAGATAAGAGAAAGAGAATGAAATAGACAGAAAAGAGAAGAGAGAGAAGAGAAAGAGAGGAGAAAAAGAAGAGAAAGAGAAGAGAATGAGAGAGAAAGAGAACAGAAAGAGAACAGAAAGAGAACAGGAAGAGAACAGGAAGAGAACAGGAAGAGAACAGGAAGAGAACAGGAAGAGAACAGAAAGAGAACAGAAAGAGAACAGAAAGAGAAATATAATAATAAGAGAACAGAAAGAGAACAGAAAGAGAACAGAAAGAGAAATATAATAGGAAGAGAAAGAAAAGAGAAGGAGAAGAGAAAGAGGAAGAAAAGAAAAGGAGAGGAGAAGGAGAACTGAAGGAGAAGAGAAGAGAAAGGGAAAAGAACGGGAAGAAAAGAGAAGAGAAGGAGATGAGATTAAGACGATTTAGAACAGAATAATAACAGACCGCGACCAGACCGAGAACAGAAGAGAATGAAAATAAGACAAATGGAAAGATGGTCAGGGTCAGGAATATTTTTAATTCGCAGAAAGATGATTCAAAAGTGGATGTTTTTCCAAGATATGGGGAGATAAGGAGAGGCTTTATATCCAGTCCTGATAGGACCTTAGCTGTTGCCAGGACGTAAATCTCCAACAACCAACCATCTTCAGGATCACCGGTCTATAAATGCCCAGTAACCCATAATCAAAAGCTGTTATTTTCACGATAGAACTGAACACCAGCAGCTATTCCAAAGCAAGATGCAATACTACTCCAAATCTGATGTAAAGGGTCATTAAAAGTTGTCAACATTATCATGAGCGTGCAAATGTTATGTATAACAGGGACGGAGGTGGAGAAGGGGGCGTCAGTTATGTATAACATTTATGGTTTAATAAATGTTAATATACAGCATAAACCATGATCATATTCTATAATAAATTGTTGATGTCTACAACTTCGTGAGATTGATGTGTGTGTGAGGGGGGAGATGTGTGTGTGAGGGGGGAGATGTGTGTGTGAGGGGGGAGGTGTGTGTGTGGGGGGGGGGGGGTATGAGGGTCTGGAAAAGTAGTGCTCTTTGTATGACCATGCAAATATTGGAAATCATGGATGACTCCTAATCTAATTAAAGCTGCATAGTCCGATGAAATATACAATTTTCAAAACCAAACCAAATATGTAGATTTCTAACTTAGATAGTGATGCACTTATTAAGCATTTGTTTCTGCGTAGAAGGCAATACTGAGTCAATTTAACAGAACCTGTTACTGCAGAAGTCTAATGTGTCAGAGTTTTGGCAAGCTTGCCAAAACTAATTTTCCATGTTTGCACTCAAAATATCTGCATTAAGATAAAAGTAACTTTGAACTAATGTAAACTAGATACTAGTGATCGGTCTAATATATTTATCTCAGAAAAAAATACAGAAATTCAAAAGCATCGGACTATGCAACTCTAACTATCTAAATGAAGAGCACAGTAGTAGCAGCACTACCCTATTAAGTTCCCCACTCCACCTCAAATTATTCAATCCACACTTTGCATCCAAATTATTGCATTGTGCAAAAAATATAAAATAAAATCATAGTTTGAATTGAAAATGTGCAAATTTCTACAGCTAGATGAAAAAAGCAGTGACTCAGCGGTGAAGTAGAGGAAACGCCACAACTTGGTTAGAAACTTTTTTTTCGTGGAAAAAAAAGTGTTTACTCGGTGCCTCCACTGTGAGACATGGGCACTGAGTCACGTGATGTGGAGATGGGGCGGACATTAATCATAATGGCCGACTGATTAAGTGGGTGGGGGTCATGCGAGGGTCACGTGTCACACGCCCAGAGCGGGCCACCCTGCATGTATGTGCGCCCAGTTAGGGGGGTTGCGGGTTCGATCCAACCCACAGATAATTGCATTTGCCTGAAGGTCGGCGGGAGGTTCATTAATGATTTGTTCCACAAGGCGCCCCCACCCGTCCCAAGGTCACAAGGTCACACATGTCTACATCAAGGTCATCAAGTCAGTATATTCATCTCTATTCGAAAATCAGGAATAATATTTGTATGGGACATGTGATGTATAATGAATTATGTGAATATAACAATCGGCCTACATAATGAATAAGAGGAAGACATGATAGCGGGTTAGAGTGTATTTTCTCGGGCTAGAGGAACATAAAATGGACAAATTCTCGGTGGTAAGTGAATCAGGATAATGAGCAAGGCGAGCGGTGTTGTCACCATCAGAGCTGAGGTTGAGTACGTTGGAGCAGTAGATCACTAACCTGAGACTCCACCACCCGATTACTGGTGGCTGGGTTTGAGGAGCGAGTATGGAATTCTGGGTTATTATACTTGTATAACTCTTATAAAGCATATAATTATAAATAACAGGGAAGGACATAAAGAGGTTTCCCCACTAATGTAGCTAAAGGTGGCAATATGTATTAAAGGTTCATTAGCCATATGTAGGATGAGTCTGATTCACTGCGGATCTGAGGATGGTGGCGCCACCGCCGGGCCATGTGAGAACTAAATGAACTGTAGCAAGGCTTCACTTCTCCCAGAATTGTTAATTTATGTATATGTTAAGCGAGGTCATTTGATCTTGCTAGAGATGCAGCTAAAGAGCTCAGCCCATTCAGGTATCGTGTTATTCATTCATACGATTAATTCTTCTTTCTTTTAAGAGAGGCACATACTTTTCTGATTTTGTTGTCCAGTGCCACGGTTGATATAATGTTTGAGCAGCTATTGAATACTAATAATACCCCATGTTTGTAGTGAGGATCACAGTTCCACAGATTCGGCACTATTGGTTCCAGAGATCATGTACACTGGTCCTATGTTCTTCCCATCATGCTCTTCTACACCAGACCATGCACTTATATAAATGACAGTTTGTTTTAATTAGCGAGGCCTCTAAATCACATTGATTTCATATCATTGGCAATTGGACGTCAAACATATGATCATTCTGACATATTTCTTTGGAGGTAACCCGCTGCTGCCACATAGGCTACTCTTTACAATAAGCAGCAAGGGGTCTTGTATATGCACTTTCCCACAGACAGGACAGGACATACCACAGCCTTTGATGAACCAGTTGTGGACCACTGGTTGGAAGGGAAAATAGCCCACACTGCAAATGTGTCCACTGAGCAGGATCGATTGGATGAGGCCCACACCTCCACGGCCCGTATTCATGTGCTGGTGTCAGTGCCTTAACTGCGGCTACGGTAGCCCCATATGGCTAATGGTGGAAAAAACGCATTCATGTGCCGGTGCCAGTGCTAACCGCCGACCGTAGCCTAGGCTAAGCTACCCCACTTTCAAAACACATTTAACCACAAGCCGCGTCGGTTAGTGTGCCGCCCACTGATATATTATACCCAAAACTATTCAATGTGATCATATTTGACAGAATTAAATACGCAATAAGTGAAATTTCATCAAATTAACCTTAAATTCGAAGCGATATTAACGCTGCCACCACATCAACGGTGATATTAATATTTTCGAATCAACGAATGTAAAGTAAACAAATCGCCACCGCTGCGTCGACGTCGATATCCATACTGTGGAACGTCAACTAAACATGGCCGCTGCTGCCGTATCGGCGGCAATATATTACAGCCAGATCTATTCAATGTGATCATATTTGACAGACTTACATACGCAATAAGTGAAATTTAATCAAATTAACCCTAAAATCGAACCGTTATTAACTCTCCCGTCGCATTGGCAGCGTTATTCATATTGTCAAATCGAGGGAATTCCCAAATCTATAAATAAACTCATGGTTAGTTATCCGTGCCGGCTTCGACATTGGTGAATATGACTTGACCTATTTCTCCAACCCGCCGCTAGCCGCGGATAGCTACCCCAGAGCTAGCATGTAGCACCGGCTACGCCTGGCACCACTATATGAATAAGGGCCCACAGGTGGACACTCTACCATCTGAGCTACGTCCAGCTCCCTCCATGCACTTATATCAACATGTATATATACATATATATATATATATATATATGTATTTATGCACTAGACAATAACACCCATTCAACAGAAATGCCTAATTTGCTGTTCTTCAAAAAAGGACCGGTGTGGCCTAAAATTTAGATATTTAGTGTTAAATCGAACTACTTCCGGTTATGCATCACGTTGAGAATGACAGTGTGTGGGACTTCTTTGTGAACCGCTAAGTCTTGTGTCTGATAGAGATTGTTCCCAGCCTGAGGCAGCGTTCCATTAAGCCACTTCCGGTATCCCCACCACCACCCACCACTCCCACACCCACCTCCATCCCCCGACCAGCAAAGCGTCCACCGCAGAAAGGCGATCTGTACCGGAAGTCAAATAGTCAGTCCCCAGTGATGGAACGCTGTGGAAATGCTCCGACAGCACGGCCGAGAGTTAGGTGTTTTTTTTGTTTCGTTGCGACAGGATTGTAAAGCTGCATAGTCCGATGAAGTATAACATTTTCAAAACCAAAACAATTATCTAGATTTGATTCTCCATATCAAACTTATGGCCCTGTCACACTACGACGTAACAACGTCGACGTAGGGAAAACGTGAAGAACGTTGAACTTCTCGGCGTAGTATGCAAATTTGGGCACGAGTTGAATGTGGATGCAGCGTAGTGGACGAGAGCGCAACGTCGGTAAAGCGTAGTGATACCGTTATTCAACGAGAGAGGTCAACATAATGACGCTCACGGAACGTTATGAACGTTATTCCATCGCCAGAAGAACATTACGTGATGTTAGCTATGTCATGAGACGTTGAACGTACGTTGAATGCACTTTCTCCTGACGTTCTCCTGATGTTCTCCTGACGTTCTCCTGACTTTCCCATTACGCCGCATGGACGTTTCCACCGGTTTTAATGTGGGTCAACGAGTGGAACGTAGTGGAACGTAGTGGAACGTAGTGGAACGTAGTGAGGAACGTTTGCCTAATGTCCGTTTAACGTCATTGACGTTCGCTGAACGTGAACAGAACGTATGGTGAACATAAACCCTTACGTTCGACCTACATCAAAACTTTTGAACATGTCCAAAACATCGACGTAACTCGACCTAACATGACGAAATATGACGTAGCTCGATGTCAGTCTAACGTCATTATGACATCATCATAACGTAATCCAACGTACATCAACGTAATGACGAAATATCACCACGTTAGGCTCACGTTCGCTCATTACGTCATAGTGTGACAGGGGTATTAGATAGTGATGTACTTATTGAACATTTGTTTCTGCATAGAAGGGAATACCAAGTCAATTTAATATTTGTTTGTTTGTTTGTTTGTTGTTTTTTACGTCCTAGCAACATCTAAGGTCATATCAGGACGGTCAATTTAATAGAACATGCTACTTGTAGAAGCATATGGTGCTAGAGTGTTGGCAAGCTTGCCAAAACTAATTTGACATGTTATTTCAAACTAAAGTAAGTTAGATAATACATTAAAATACTGATAAATCTAATATATTTATCTCAGAAAAATGACACACATTCAAAATCACCGGACTATGCAACTTTAATATCTATAGAGCAGGCCTATCATGATTCAATAAGCTTCGTAATGGGGAATGTGACAAGAATAAACTGCAATGTTGGTGTTTCTGCCTGTGTCTAAGCAATGTGTAAATTGTGACCTGAAACTGGTTACCGGACGGCAGCGCTTCACAGTTCGAATGTGTGACGGCTTCTTCATGCAGAGCGGACTTACCTGAAAAGATAAGAAAAGAAACATATAGATTAGATTTCAGTATGACTATGACCCTGACATAAATAACCCCAGATGAAAGTACTCCAAATATCTGTAAAGAAAAAAATAAAATTAAAAAAGAAGAGAAACAATTATTGTCAACATATATCGAACATTACCCATAACATAGTACAGTGTGTTATAGTGGCCAACCTGAAGCATTGAACTTAAAACAAAAATATAGATGCAAATATATATTTTAAACAACGGATTATGCAACTCGAATAGTTTGGCACATCAATTGCAGGGAGGGAGGCAGCGTGGCATGTACACAGACATACACCTACACCCACACCATACACCCACACCCACACCCACACACAGCCACCTCTGACACAGAGGTGGCTGTGTGTGGCCTTCTCCACTCACCTCCCCGTCTGGTGGCAAAGTCAGTGTCACCCACTTAGCACCATACCACCCACAGGCTGCAGGTCAATGGTTGAACATCCGACCGTACCCGGGGATCCTACAGGTAATGGCCGCCCGCCTGTACCCCCCCCCCTCCCGTTACCTTCCCCTTCCCCTCCCCCGCCCCCCCCCGCCCCTCTCCTGCCCCACCACCCCCCTGCCCTCCCCCACCCCTCTCGCCATCCCCCCCTCCCTCACCCCTCCACCTCCAGTCTCCCCCCCTCCCTCTCCCCATCCCTCTCCCCCCTCTATCCCACTCCCTCCCTCTCCCCCTCCGACTCCCCCTCCCCCGTCCATTTCCCTCCTCCCCCCAACACCACCACCCCTTTCCCCTCCCCAAGCTCTCATCCCTCCTCTCCTCTCCTCTCCCCCTCCCTCTCCCTCCCCCCCTCCCTCCAGAACCACCACCTGTCCCCTCTCTCTCCCCGCTCCTCCCCCACCCCCTCCCCCCCCAGCCCACTCCCCCCTCCTTCCCCTCCCCACCCCTCTCTCCCCCTCCTCCCCCCCTCCCTCTCCTCCTCATTCTCCCTTCCCTCCCCCTTCCTCCACACCCACTCATACCCATACTACAGAGGTGTGCCTCAGGCTGACATAGACAGGAAAAGGTCCTGGGGTGCGGCGTCCCAGCGCCTCATCGACCATTATTCAGCTAAGTGTTCACCGACAAAAAACGGGGAAATCAAACTGAAAAGTATTACATCGGCGGCAAATTTCCGCGAAAACGCGGATTTTCTAGCATAGGATTAGCACTGTCAGGCAATGGCGGGAAAATGTTGGAAGTCAGGTTTCAACCAGTCAGATATCCTTGTTATGCCTATGTTTTCGTTCTTGTTGAGGTTTTATGTTCTAGCAACATCTAAGGAAATCCGCAAATCGCGAAGATCTTTCATCCCTGATTATTATGTGACAGGCTCACAGAGATATAGCCTCAGCTATGCTTGTTTGTTTGTTGGGGGTTTCCCGTCCTGGCAACATCTAAGGTCATAAGATGGGTACCGGATTGTGACAATGTGCACTCATGGCGACTTTATAGTGCTGCCTCACTGGAAGATTCAGGCCGCCAGCATCTTGACCCAATACCCCACACAGTTCTGATACTGTGATATTACTGCTAACCAGTCCTTGTCCTGGCCTATTAAGTTTGTTTTTTTTGTTTTACGTCCTAGCAACATCTAAGGTCATAGCAGGATGGGTACCGACTTGTGACAGTGCGCACTCATGGCGACTTTATAGTGCTGCCCCACTGGGAGACCAGGCCACCAGTGCCATGACCTGATATCCCACTCAGTCACATTATCCTGACACTGAGCCAACCAGTCCTTGCCCTATCCTAACAATGCCCAGCACCTGGCTAGGAAGCGGCAAGTATCAATTTTTAACTCATTGGTTTGACTCGACCCATAGTCTACCAACACGGGAGACGGACGCTCTAACTCATTCGGTCATCCCGTCTGGTTACCTGGCCTCTTGTCTTAAGGAGATGTCACACATCACCGGATTGGAGGAAACGAAAAGAAACCGAACAAAGTCCGTTGATAGTCCGGTTTCTGTCCATACAAGTTTTGAACATGCACAAAACTTGGAACGGATGCCGCCGGATTGATGTCTATGGTTCTTGTCCGGTTTGAGTTCATTTTGTTCATTGACTATCTGTTCATGTCCGTTTTATGTCCGTTTCATGTCCATTTCATGTCAGTTCATCCAGTGGCCTTTGACCTGATATTGCAACATTTTGACAAATTTTAATACATTTTGACTAGGACTAGACAATTTTGTCTGTTGCTCAATCCGGTGATGTGTGACAGTCGCTTTAATGTCAAGTGCCAGGCGAGCTAGCGACACGTGTCGTGGGGGTGACGACACTCGTCCCCCTGGAATTGTAAGTCCTTTAATGCTTACAATTAAATACATACAGGCAATGCAACGCACTTACATACACAGGGTAGGTTCAACAACTATACAGTGCATAGCTTGTACAGGATCCTGCTCATGGAAACCAGTGTCTTGGGGGTGATGAAAATGGGAAATATTGCGCCTGGAGCGGGACTCGAACCCACATCTCTTTGCATTCTGGGCCAGTGTGCTAACCATTACACCACCTAGGCTCCCTGATATCAACACACTGTCCATGCCTACCTGTCTATGCGGCTCATTGCCTGAGAGGTCAGTGCAGACCACTACACAAGTATCAATTTGGGAAGTCATTGGATTGATTTGGCCGGGATTCATCAAAGTCTCAACCATCCACACATGAAGCCTTCGCTCTACCAATTCGACCACCACATCCGGTCAAAGACACGGGTGATTTATTTGTGAAGCAGGCAACAAATTTAAGTGATTGCTCAATGTGGATGGTTCGACCCCCTGGGCGCCAGGGGTCAAGGGTCAGGGGTCAGGGTTCAAGGCGGTTGTGACCCCGCCACAGGACATCTTTCCTACGCACACTAATTCTAGGCTTTCCGACCCGCGTGACCTGGCTCTGGCCAGCCTTGACCCCGGCCAAGTCAAATAGACTACATCACTGTTCCGACTGCGCATGCGCTGAAAACGGACTTGGGAGCAAAGCAAAGGCGTACGGCCATTGAGTTTGCCGATACGCGCATTGAAAAACATCAGTTTTATTCAAAATTAATAGAAATCCAAAACCCTAACCTTATTAATTTAATATAATCTTTTTGATAAACATGTTTTCTATATGTGTTCCAAGCGGTTTGTGCCTAGGTGGTGTGGTTTTATCAATATTTTGCATTTTCTCTATGGAGATTACTCACTGCCATTGACAATGCATTGAGTACTCTGGCTATGGCTCTAACACTAGTCTGAGTGCCTAGATCTTTTTTAATCTAAATGCACATGTCATAAGATGTGCTGATTATATTGATGTAAATGCAATGCTGGATAAAAGATTAATATCTTAATGTATTATATATATCTTTTTAGTTAGTATTCTAGGTTTCAAACAAGAGCTGAGATGAGCTGAAACTAGCACATTTCATAGCTTCACCCAGTGTATTAGCATGTGCCATGTGCTTTTGGGGGGGGGGGGGGTTTGCTCTGATGCATCCCACAATGCACCGCGCCGCTGGAACTGTGATGTAGTCTATTGTAGACTCATGGTCAACAAATACCGTAAATTCTCCAGTAATATATGACAAAGAGTGTCATCCTATCCATTTAAAACTACATGGATGGCTGGTCAGTTTTTGCAAGAAGTAGAAGATTAAGTAGAGCATGGCAAACTTGGTGAAGTCCGGACGCGGTTATCTACTGAATAGTTGGTTGTTGGAGTTGTACATACTGGCAACATGAGGATGGGCACCGACTTGTGACAGTACACACTAATCGTGACTTTATAATGCTGCCCCACTGGGAAATTAGGCCACCGGCACCATGACCTGATATCCCACTCAGTCACATTATCCTGACACCGAGCTAACCAGTCCTTGTTCTCTCCTATTAATGCCGAGCACCAGGCCAAGTATCAATTTTAAAGTGTTCTCTGTGGCAAGTGGGTAGAGTGTCTGACTTTTTTCTAGGTCCGTCTCCTAATCTGAAGGTCAGTGGTTCGATTCCCTGTGCCCCCACCTCTGCCAATTTGGATTTCCACCGCTGTGTATAAATTACAGCATCACAAAGGCCAGTTGCTCTCATAACATGTCTATGTGGTGTGGGAGGTTAAAAATCCTTTGGGTCGGTAAAAGTGTAGGCTCGGGCTTTCTATGAACAAACTGTCTAATGGTGAAAACTAGTCTATTCAGACTTATCCATGATAGGCAGTATAAATCTTCAAGAAAAAAAAAAGTCATTAGTTTGACTCGACCGGGAAACAAATTCCCGACCTTCCGCACGCGAGGCCCGCGCTCTACCGATTAGGCCACTGCGCCCGGTTCCTAGGGGGAATAAATATATCGAGGACAAACGACACCACAGTTACTTCAAAATGTGGAGTATTATTAATATAGCAATGGGGATAGGATAGAACAGTTGGTTGTTTATATTCACATAGTGACATATATAACACATATATCATGGTGAATGGGCGATAATACATGACTATATATGATCTAATAGGGCTGGTACCGATACAGACTGCCCCAAGCCTGACAGCGTAGTACTTACAGTTAAGCAGTGGGTGAGACAGTGCATGGTTGGTTGTTGGAGTTTTACGTCCTGGCAACATCTAACGTCATATCAGGATGGCTACCACGCAGTCATATTATCCTGATGCTGAGCTAACTTGGACTTGCTATATATTCTACTTCTAGTAATGCGGAACACCAGGCTAGGTAGCGACAAGTATTAATTTTGTAAGTCATTGGTTTGACTTGGCAGGGATTCGAATTCCCGACCTTCCGCACGTGAAGCCCGCGCTCTACCGATTCGACCACCGTGTCCAGTCCGAAGGCTGTCCGCAGATGGGGGTGGGATGGGGGGTATGATACACTGTGTATATTGTTGACATAAGTATATTGACAATGTAAGCAAAGCGAATGTTTACCTAGGTTGATCATAAATTCATGGAATTCATGAAAGATTCTCCTATCCTCACACTAGACCTCCTTGTGGTGGCCAGCGCTCTGGCGATTCAGCCACAGTGTCCAGTCCGAAGGCTGTCCGCAGATTGGGGGTGTGTGGGTGTGTGGGCGCGTGGATGTGTGAGTGTGTGGATGTGTGAGTGTGTGGGTGTGTGAGTGTGTGAGTGTGTGAGTGTGTGGGTGTGTGGGTGTGTGGGTGCGTATAGGTACACAGAGTAGTATGTTGACATAACTATATTGATAATGAAAGCAAAGCGAAGGTTTGCTTGGGTTGATCATAAATTCATGGAATTCATCAAAGATTCTCCTTATGTAATAGGTCTCCCTGCACAGTATTCATGAGGGCAAAGGCCAAACGCTTGTCTGGTCTCATTGTATGCTGACTGCAGGCTTCTCTGTAAAGGCCCTGTCACACTACGATGTAACGACATCAACGTAGGGAGAACGTGAAAAACTTTGAACTTCTCGGCGTAGTATGCAAATTTGGGCACAAGTTGAACGTGGATGCAGCGTAGTGGATGAGAGAGTAACGGCGGTAAAGCGTAGTGATAGCGTCATTCAACGAGAGAGGACAATGTAATTATGTTCAGGGAATGTTATGTATGTTATTCCATCGCCAGAACTACGTTGCTTTACGTTACATACGTCATGAGACGGTGGCGAAACGTTGAATGTACGTTGAATGTATGTTCTCCTGACGTTCTCCTGACATTCTCCTGACGTTCCCATTATGCCGCGTGGGCATTTCCACCCGGTTTAATGTGGGTCAACGTAGTGGAATGTAGTTGAACGTAGTGAGCAGCGTTTGACTAACGTCCGTTTAACGTCATTGACGTTCACTGAACGTGAACAGAACGTACGGCGAACGTAAACCCTTATGTTCGAGCTACGTCAAAAGTTTTGAACATGTCCAAAACCTCGACGTAACTCGAAGTAACACCACGTAATGTGACATAGCTCGACATCAGTCTAACATCATTCTGACGTCATCATAACGTAATCCAATGTATGTCAACGTAATGACGAAAAATCACCATGTCAGGCTTATGTTGGCTCATTATGTCGTAGTGTGACAGGGGTATAAGGTGGGTCCAGTGCTGGTGGGGTATAAGCAGAGCCTGGCTCAAATGGCACCCTTGAGGTGCATAGTCAACTTCTACAGCTGCCAATATGTGTTTCCAAGTTTCGCTGGTGCCCCTGAGGAAGAACTGGATGTGTACACTGTTGTAACCCAGCACGCCAGGTCATCGTTTCAGCTTACACAGTATATATATCGATGATAGAAAAAAGCAACGATTTTCGATTGTCTACCAGAGAGTCTAGTGTGAGTTTCATTCGTCTATCTGAATTTTCACTTGTCCTGGACTAGCGGACAAACTCTTATTTCGAACGCTGTGTGTGCATATATATATATTATATAATACATATATGGGTCGTTCTCAGAAGTCGTGTACCAATAGTGTGACATCAGTACCACAAAATTAAAACGCTGCGAAAGTCATATAAACAAGTTTCCTCAATGTGTATGTCCTTTTGCATCTGAATAATTGAAAATAAACATATTCTGGCATTTTTAAGTAGGTCAATAATTAGTAAGTATAGCATGGAAACCAATCTGACTCCAAAATCTAATATTTTCCACACAAAACTTGACATTTTTAGGATATTTCACATGCCAATTGCTTTATAAACAGTAGTAATAATAATTTGAAACCTCAGTGCTATGGTTTTGTCTTATTTGTGAATATTAAAGAGAAAAGCAAAAAAATATTAGCAAGGTAACAGTCAAAGTGGAAACAACTAATTTACACAAATGTTCGGCTCAAATTTCAATGTTCAAGGGCAATTTCAGGATTTATCTTTTACTATACCATAACTGGGTCCATGCATAGAGTGTCAAATGGTGAAAATAGGTCCTGTACTGTATCTGTACTCAGTGTTTGATACAGAGTTTTATAGTACTTGCACGTGGAAACGAAATGTTACAATGTTAATGACTCCAGAAAAGTTTAACTATTTCATCATTTTTAATTTTTTTTTTTTAGAAATAAATGTCTTCAACTTAATGAAGACATTGTATATGACCATTTGAAGTGAAATGAGCTGTTGTTCAGAGGTTTTCATTAAGTTTGTGACACTTTATTTTCAATGCTGTTGACAATGTCACAAATTAGTGATGTAATTTTCTATGTATTTAGCTACATCCATTCCAATAAGATACATAATACACAATATTAACATTTACTTTTGATCTAAAATATCTCCCACATTATTGGGGTAAATGATGAAATCTAAATATTGACACTCCAATAATGGGTTTCTTTGAAATATGCATTTCAAGTAGAATACCTCAAGTGGTACACAGTTTCTGAGAACGACCCATATATATAATATATCTATACTATATATATAAGACTGTCTCAAAAGGTGCTAAGCAATATGGGACAAAACTTTGTCCATTGTAACGATCAACATAATATCTGCTTATGCATTTGCTCAGGATAAACTGATTTGTTTTTTACATGGTGTTTCATAATCCCCCAAAAATACATATTGATTTGAAGCAAATGTCCTTGTGTTTTCAGTGTAACTGTTTCTGTTCTGTTTTGTGTCAATCATTACAATGGACAAAAAAAAAGAAGAGTTATCACCTTTTGAGACAGGCTCATATATATTATATATAAGTTGGGGTTGGTCTCCTTCTTGGTCAGGATCCTTAAAGATATCAAATATAGGTTAAGTATCTTCAGTTTAAAAAATGATATGCTTTTATCGTACCATGCAGTCATAATTATTTCACGTACAGTATTTTGAAACTGTGCAAATGTATAATACAAGTAGAATAATTTATACCAGCATAATAATAAATAATGACGATAACAGTGTACTATGCCAGCAGGACATGTAGGTAAGCTTAGCGAAACATAGACCCCTGTCACACTACAATGTTTCTCTCCAACGGGCGTCGACGTTTGTCATTTTTTGGCAAAAAATCGGGAAACGTCGGGAAATGTTAGGGGGACATTATACGAACGTTGGTACACGTCGGTATACTATCCTGGACGTCGACATTCGCCAGAGGGCAGCGGTGTGCGTAGTTGGTCCCTCAATGTTTGAAGCATGTAAAAAAAATGCGACAACCCACAACGCGCGTCAACGCGCGGGTTCAAATATTATGGCGACGTCAGAAGGACGTCGACAGCGCTGGAATAACGTTATGCGAATGCTAGGCAGTCGCCGTGTGCGTGTGAGGGTCATCTCCACATGTTGTGCCAAATGGTTGCTTTGTTGTTTTACATCCTACCAACATCTAAGGTCATATGAGCACGTCGCGCTAAACCTTTTTTTTTTTTTTCCTCACTCGTCGACTAGTGTTGGCCGCGTGCGAATAACGCGCTGCGCTGACGCCGATCTTTTTCCCCAAACCGCCGAAAAGTTGGACGTGTCTCGACGCATAGAAGATATTTTGTGCGCTGACGGCACGCTGGCGAGAGGCGTCGTAGTGTGACAGGGCCAATACCGATACTATATATCACAAGAATAGCAAATATGATGTATTAGCCCTTCCTTTGTGGATAATGCTGCTGTTCTTTGTTGGGGCTTTAAATTCTAGCAATATGAGCCGTCCTGATATGACCATGGATGTTGCCAGGGCGTTAAACTCCCAACAAAGAACCACGAATCCTAGCAACATCTATGACAGCGCACTCATGGCGAATCTGATAGCGCTGCCCCAATTGCCATGACTCACTATCTCACTCAGTCACATTATTCTAATACTGAGCAAACCAGTCCTTGCTCTTAATCTATTAATGCTGAGCAGAGTAGGTGAGAGATTACATATGATACTATTGAGATATAACAATAATACTATTGAAAGATAACGACAAGTATCAAGTTTGTAAGTTATTGGTTTGACTTGGCCATAGTTGAAATAAGCAACCTCCCCACAACAGAAGCCAGTCGTGCTCTTGGGGGCTAACTGATTCTGGAATATCCTCCAGCGTACAATGTTCTAAAAGTTGCTGTCGCTCCAACGCCATTGCCAGCAATGCCCGAAGGCGAAAGGAACTTATGGGGGGGGGGGGGGGGGGGGGGGGGGGGGGGGGGGCTGCGCCGAATAGCCACTGTTGTGGCCAAGAATAATAATTGCGCCAGCCTTGTATGAAGTACACCCCGAACACATAGGGAGGGAGCGAGGGAGGGAGGTGAGGGGGAGGGGGGAGGGGAGGGGGAGGGGAGGGGAGAGGGGGAAGAAAGGGGGAGGAGGGAGGGGTGTAGAGAGGGGACGGTAGGAGGGGAGGAGAGAACGGGAGGAGGGAGGGGAGGAGAGAGGGGGAGGAGGGGAGGAGGGAGGGGAGGAAGAGGGGGGGGGGGGGGAGGAGGGGAAGGTGGGGAAGGGGGAGGGGGAAGAGGGACTGAGGGGAGGGGGAAGGAGGGGAAATGAGGGGAAGGCGAAAGGGGATGGGGAACGGAGGGCGATGGAGGAGGGGGGTGAGAGGAGGGTGATGGAGGAGGAGGGAGCGGAAGGCTGGCAGGGGAAGGGAGGAGCGAAGGGGTGGATGGAGGGGGCAGGCAGGGGAGAAGGAGGGAGAAGGGGAGGGAGGGGTGGAGGGGGGGGGGAGGGGGAGGGAGGGGAAACCCGCTGCTTCCTGAGTATACACAAGCTGGGCAGTTTGGCCCCCGGCACTGCTTTACGAGGACGGTGTCCGGGGCGGGGCAGGGGGCGGGATGAGGGGCGGTGAAGGCGGGCGCACCGACCACCTGAGACCCGCCCGGACCCTCATACATCACACTGCACCTAGAACCCTTATCAATATCAGTCATAGCAACAGCATCAGCCGCGCACTGCCTCTGGTTATCTAATCACCGATAGCCACCCACACAACTATGTACAGTAAAACCTCTCTAAATCGACTGACCATGGAACCGACTTTAAGTGGTCCATTTAGGGAGGTGGTCGGTTTAGGCAGTTAGAATATCCTTACAATGATATTGCAGGGACCCAAATAAAGCGATCGATATAGGGCGGTGGTCGATCTGTGAAGGTAGTCAGTTAGAGAGGTTTTACTGTAGTATCAAAGGATGCGTCATAGGAACTGTGTGTGTGCGTGTGTGTGTCTGTGTGTGTGCGTGTGCGTGTCTGTGTTTATGTGGTTGTGTGTATGTGTATGTGTATGCGTGTGTGTATATGTATATGTATGTGTATGTGTATCTGTCTGCGTGTGTGTCCGTATGTGTGTCTCCGTATGTATGTATGTGCGTGTGCAATACACCGAGATCTTTAAACACCTGCCCCAGTGTACAGATAATAAACTAGACGACTACTGCCCGTAATTGCACTACAATGTTGCCTTTCCACTTAATACACTCTGCATACATGTTCAGCATTGCATAGTTCAATTTTATGCATAGCAATCTGAGTTTGATAATACTAAAAGGCAGATGTTATCAGCAGTTTCTGGGCTGTTGGAGTTTACGTCCTGGCAACATCTAAGGTCATATCAGGACGGGGTTATCAGCAGTTGCCCTGGATAATCGCAATAAGTTGAGTGATGGCGGCTAGAGATGAACACCGAGCTCAACTCCTAGTACTGACCAGACGGGATGGCCGAATGAGTTAGAGCGTACGTCTCCCGTGCTGGTAGATCGTGGGGTCGTGGATTCGAACCCTGGTCAAGTCAAACCAATGACGTAAAAATTTATACTTGTCGCTTCCTAGCCAGGCACTCGGCATTATTAGGACAGGGGAAGGACTGGTGTGCACAGTGTCAGGATAATGTGACTGAGTGGGATACCAGGTCATGGTGCCGGCGGCCTGGATTCCCAGTGGGACAGCACTATAAAGTCGCCATGAGTGCGCACTGTCACAAGTCGGTACCCATCCTGATATGACCGTAGATGTTGCTAGGATGTAAAACAAGAACAAACAACTACTAGTACTAATGATGTTCTGTGTATAGACAGGCTCTCACAAAGATTCTAACTCAATACACGATTTCCGCGATTAGTACAACGCCTGGTGATAGGCAATGACACTAATGTTGTGGGTCGACAGTGTGTCACTGTGTTGTTTTACACTGATGATTGAGCTTTTCAATCAATCAATCAATCAATAGGATACAGCTATAATTATCAAAAATGATTTTTTTAAATGGTAAGTATGTTTTCTCTATAAATCCACATTTCTGCTGAAAAGATTGTGTCACTGTCAGTTGCTCAATATGAAGCCAGTGTTAACAGAGCCTCAATTGCCTCTGCACAAATGCTGTGACCCACAAGTCCAGTCTGGATTACGCTCTGCACATGCGTTGTGGAAATTGTGTATTGTCTGATAATGTAAATTAGACTAGATGTCATGTAGATTCAGTAGCGCATGTTTTAAATGGACAATTTTTCATCCACAGCAGGTGTCAGAGAGACAGTTAGATGAAACACAAACAGATTGTGCGTTGAAAAATTGTTCGCACATTTGGCTCAAGATAGGCAACTCTTGATATTTACTTACTTACGCCTACCGCCCAATATTTACTAACATAAAATACAAACTGCAAGAATAGCTGATTTCAAAAGAAAAATATGCTGAACAGATTTGATAACAGGGGCATAATTCAATCCAAACCAAGTTTACAAAATAGACTACATCACGGTTCCAGCGGCGCGGTGCATTATGGGATGCGTCAGAGCAAAACAAATGAGCAAGAAGCACATGGCACATGCTAAGACACTGGGTGCAGCTATGAAATGTGCTAGTTTCAGCTCATCTCAGCTCTTGTTTGAAACATAGAATACCAACTAAAGAAATATATATAATAAATTAAGATATTAATCTTTTATCCAGCATTACATTTACATCAATATAATATGCACATCCTATGCCATGTGCATTTAGATTTAGACAAATCTAGGCACTCAGACTAGTGTTAGAGCGATAGCCCGAGTCAGTTTTACTTATTTTATTTATGTTTTTATTTATATCCTAAGGTTAATGACATATGTAGAAATAGAAAATGAGTAGGGTTAATCAGATATTGGTTATATATTTCTTTGAAACAAGTTTTTGTTGACACATTTGACATTTTAATATTTAGAACAAGAATACTTCTGGCTAATCAATGGTGATGTAAACATCAGCCTGTAAAGTGACTGAAATTGTATGTTTCTTAGCTCAAAATGCTTAATTATGGAGAGTTGTGTCTTAAACATATCATTATATTATTATATTGCATCCTTCCATCCATGTTTGTGCCAAATTGTTATGTATTTCTATTAATTTTGAATAAAATGACAGTTTTGCCCTACGTGTATCGGCAAACTCAATGGCCATATGCCTTTGCTTTGCTCCCAACGCCGTTTTCAGCGCATGCGCACTCGGAACTGTGATATAGTCTATACTGCATGAACTTCACTACCACACAGTGGTCATGGCGACTACGCTAACCCCTGTTACTAAGAAGTAGCAACAGGTAGCAGCATGCTGGCAGGAACAGTCCCAAGAGTGGACTGTTCAGCCCATTGCTAGTGGCCACCCCCAGAGGGAGGTTATGAGCTACCTGACTGGGCAGTGATAGGTCATTCCTATTCTGACCATAGCAGGGTAAAGCAAGAAGCGCCCTGGGGTTTGAAGCTACCTGAGTGTTCCGCCTTTATTCCTCAAGCGGAGTAGGACACAGTCCATCAGATTCATGTTATGCATGATACACATAACATGCATTATATTAAATAAATGAAAGAAACGGGAGAAATGGAAGAAACGGAAGAAACGGAAGAAACGAAAGAAACGAAAGAAACGAAAGAAACGAAAGAAACGAAAGAAACTAAAGAAACTAATGCCTGGTACACACCTACCATATACGATTCACGCACTAAAACTTGTGACTCGACCCGACCCGCTTAAAACTGAAAACGGGCCGATTCATTTTTCGAATCGCGAATCACAATTGTAATCGGCCCGTGTTAGCCCTAAAACTGAGTTTTTAGTCGCGAATCGCAATTGCTAGGTGTGCGCGGGGAGCGCACAAATAGACATTTTTGTGCGCGAAACGGGCAGTTTTAGATCGTATACGGTAGGTGGGTGCGCACAAACGGTAGGTATGTACTAGGCATTAAGAAACTAAAGAAACTAAAGAAAGGAAAGAAACTAAAGAAACTAAAGAAACTAAAGAAACGAAAGAAATGAAAGAAACGAAAGAAACAAAAGAAACAAAAGAAACAAAAGAAAAGAAAGAAGTGAAATAAGTGAAATAAGTGAAATAAATTAAATAAATTAATAATATAAACAGAATAAATAATTTCGCATAACATATATTAATTAAACAATATAGCATAAACTATATATAACAAACAATAATATAATACCAAATATATCAAATACATACAATATTATATAAATAATAAAAATTACATTTTATATAACATATATTGAATAATTATATATTTTGTATATATTAATTATATGTAAATATATTTAAAAAATATATATATATCACAATATTCGGTGGTGGCATGTGCCCGCGGGTTGTGGGGGGGGGCTATGGTGACATTTGAAGTTCATTGTCATGTGCACTGCGGACTCACTGCTCGAGGGCAGGCCACTATATGAACACGGCATAAACGACAATGGCCACCTATATCCCGGTCCCTTTTGTTCTACGCAAAATGGAAGTGTTTTATCTCCCCTTTCCCATTATAGAAACACACTGACAGTCAGGTGAATTAATCATACTCTGGGATGATTTACATCAAAGTGTGATAGATGGACTACAGTAAAACCTCTCTAACCGACCACCTCCACAGATCGACCACTCCCCTATATCAATCACTTTATTTGGGTCCCAACAATACTATTGTAAGGATATTCTAACTCTCTAAACCGACCACCTCCCTAAATGGACCACTTAAAATCGGTCCCATGGTCTGTCGATTTTGAGAGGTGTTACTGTATGTTCAATGTGTGTCAGGGTGTTGGGGTGTGACTATGTCTTATGGGGGGGGGGGGGCTATGGCTTAAAGGTTACATTTTATGGGAATTATCAAGAAAGCCTACACTATTTCGTGAACATGCCCCACGCCGATTGGTAAATGGACCGAGTTGAGTTTACATGCATTGTGTGTGGCGTAGGAATTCGGACCTACGGAGCCACCCTCATATGCTACAGTCCCAGAACTATCTGACATTTGTACGCAGATCGCATCAGCGTCGTGACTTGCATGGACATCGTGACTAGGGAATATAACCTTTAGGTTGTGTTGTGTTCTTAGTCATGTGTGCATTGTACTACGGCACTAGTTGAACTCTCTGCTCGGTGAGTACATGTATATATATATCACATATATTACATATATTTATATTATATAAATATATACATTATATATAATATATAATATATAATGTATATAGTATATATTATATATAATATATACAGTAAAACTTCTCTAACCGCCCACTCCCCTATATTGATCGCTTTATTTGGGTCCCAAGCGATCGCCCATACAATACCATCGCAATGATAAAAAACCTCCCCAAACCTCCCACCTCCCTAAATGGACCATTTAAAGTCAGTCCCATGGTCGGTCGATTTAGAGAGTTATACAACATATATATTATATACAGTAAATGTTGTATATGCTGTATATGTTATACATATGATACATATTATACATATTATACACAGTATACACAGTATACACATAATACTGTCGTGGGGGTGATGAAAATGGGATATATTGCGCCTAGAGCGGGTCTCGAACCCACATCTCTTTGCACTCCGGGCCAGTGTGCTAATCATTACACCACCTAGGCTCACTGATATCACCACACTACCCACGCCTACCTGTCTATGCGGCTCCTTGCCTGAGGTCAGTGCAGACCACTACAATACCTATTCTAATAGTATACCTACCATACCAGTCATACATATTATACACATACCTATTATATATATTATATATATTATATATATTATGTAATATGTGATACATAATGAATTATGCTAGTATAAAGATACATAACAACCTCTATTATCTTGTCTTTATCTTTACCAGGATGGCAACAGACAGGCTAGCAAAGCAGATCCTCTATTCTCAATTGCCTTCTGGTCAGAGAAAGAGAGGACGCCCTCGTCTCCGATTCAAGGATACTATCAAGAGAAACCTGAAGCTGAGAGACATTAAGACCAACTCATGGCCATCAGTCTCACAGCAGAGAGCTAAATGAAGAGTGGTGGTTAAGTAATGAAAGCAGTCTTTGTTGCATTGCGACCGACAGCATGATGATGATGATGATGATCCTTACCACCTACCATACACTACTGGTGTTGCCCCATAGTCCCCTCTCACCAACCACTGTGCTAGAGGAAAATGTTGACAACTACCACAGGTCTACTGAATGGTGAGTTGCGCAAGATGATGGCGCCACCAGTATTGTTTGGTATGCGATGATGATAAAGACAATATAATATAGGATCTTCCGTATATTAATACCCACATAATTCGATAGACATCACAGATATATTCAGCATTCATATATGGGTGGTTTTGTCCCCCCCCCCCGACTTGGCCACTGCTTGCGCCTCAGGCAAGACATCTTCACACTGCCTGGACACAGGGGGCGGAATATTCCACTTTCATGAGGAAGACGAGGCAGCCATTGAAGTCACCTACACATGTGTACAGGAGGCATCTAAAAAGTCACCAGACGGGATTGTCGAATGAGTTGAGCATCCATCTCCCATTTTGGTAGATCGTGGGATTTGACCGCACGAGCTTGAACCCTGGTCGAGTCAAACCAATGACTTAAACATTGATACGTGTTGCTTCCTAGCCTGCGCTCAGCATGAATAGGATAGGGAAATGACTGGTTGGCTCAGTGTCAGGATAATGTGACTGAGTGGGGATATCAGGTCAGGACGTAAAACTCCAACAACCAACCAATCTAAAAGGTCATCCTTCATTTCATTCATTCTTCATCCATTTAATAAAGAAAGCATCAAGATTAGCATAATCCACCCCTATGCCCTCAGTCCTCTCATTCTCCTTATCTTGGTTATCATCATCAACATTCTTTACTGTTCTTATTACTACTACCACAACGCTGTTACAAATATGTTGAACCGGGCGCGGTGGCCGAATCGGTAGAGCGTGAGCCTTTCGTGCGGTAGGTCGGAAGTTCGTTCCCAGGTCGAGTCAAACCAACGGCTTTAAAATTGACACTTGTTGCTTCGTAGCCTTGGCATTAATAGGACAGGCCAAGCCCTGGGCCCGTATGCACCAATCGGGGGTAGGCTTAAGCTGAGATTCCTTCTACGCGGTATGCGGTATGCAGCATGCGGCATGCATCATGCGGTATGCGAATGGGAAGATTCCTTCTATGCGGTATGCGGCACCCGAACCCCCACCACCACCACCACTACCATATTTTTCCAATCAGCACCCTTGTGCGTGACCGTGCCGTAATGCTCTGTCGCCTCTCCTAGTGTTAAACTAATGGACACATCAGACTCAGGTTTCTATTCACACCCTCCGTGCTGCATACCGCATGCCGCACCGATCGCTACAGGGACCGATCGAGTTGTCGCATTCGCATTCGCATTCGCATTCGCATACCACGTGTAAGGGTTGTAGCCCATTGAGTTCAAGGCATTTCGATTTTTTGCCGCATTCGCATACCGCATGCCGCATACCGCGTGTAAGGAATCCTAGCTTTAGCCGGAGTTAAGGCACTAGCCGCGGATAGCTACCTCAGGGTAGTGGGGGGTTTGAGAAATGTGTGAATCGGTATGCACCAATGTTTTAGCCACTGCGGATAGCTAACCGTGAGTTTATTTATAGATTTGGGAAATCCCTCTGTGCCTGTTTACATTCGTCGATTCGAAAATATTAATATCGCCGCCGTTATGGCATCAGCGTTAATCTCGCTTCGATTTTAGGGTTAATTTAATGAAATTTCATGATTTGAGTATGTAATTCTGTTAAATATGATCGCATTCAATAGATATGGGCATAATATATTCGCGCCGATTCAGCGGCAGCCATTTTTACTTGACGTCGACAGTATGGATATCGACGTCGCTGCGGCGGAGGCGGTTTGTTTACTTTACATTCGTCGATTCGAAAATATTAATATCGCCGCTGCTGCAGCAGCAGCGTTAATATCGCTTCGCATTTAGGGTTAAATTGATAAAATTTCACTTATTGCGTGTGTAATTCTGTTAAATATGACAGCATTGAATAGATTGAGAGCTTCACACGGCACACTAACCGTACCGGCTAGGCCCTAAACCCAAATCAGAAGGTGGTTTACCTTAGCCGCGGTTAACTCACGCGGTTAGCGCTAACTCCGATTGGTGCATACCAAATTTTCACATTTAGCCCTGCGGGGATACCGTAGCCGCGGTTAAGGCCCTAACCCTGATTGGTGCATACAGGCCCTGGTTAGCTCAGGGTCAGGTTTAATTGAATAACACAACTGAGTAATAAGCAGGTGTTGCGGTAACTAAGATTAGATTGTTAGTGCGGAAATTACTTCAACATACATGTTTTGTTTTTGTTTGTTTGTTTTACGTAATAGCAACATCTAAGGCGATATCAGTACGGGCACCAACTTGTGACAGCGTGCACTCTAGGCGACTTCTATAGTGCTGCCCTACAGGGAAATCAGGCCGGCAGCACTAGGCCCATATATCCTGATACTGAGCTAACCAGTCAGTGTCCTATCCTAATAATGGCGAGCGCCAGGTTAAGAAGTGACAAGTATCAACTTTGTAAGACATTGCTTTGACTCGACTGGGAATTGAACACTTGATCTCCCGCACGGGAGGCGTGCGCTCTACCAATTCGACCGCCACGCCCGGTACCCGGCGAGGGTCAAACCGAGGCCTACTGATTTTGCTCGCTGTTCGAGTCTTGAGTCTCAGTGAATGGCTTCTGCCCTATGGACCTGCCAGCAATGCAACCACATATACACGAACGCGCATGCGCACGCACAGACACATGCACACACTAACGCACGCCCAGAAAAGACACGAACACACGCCCAGAAAACACATTCACACGTGCTCACACACACACATTCACACGCGCCCACACACACATTCACACATGCCCAGATGCACATTCACAGGCACACACACATTCACACACTCACATTCACACATGCCCAGATGGACATTCACATGCACCCAGACGCACATTCACACGCGCCCAGACACATTCACACGTGTACACACACATGCACACATGTTCACACTCATTCACATGCACTTACACACATGCCCACACACAATCACTCGTGCCCACACACACAGTCACACGTGCCCACACACACATTCACACATGCCCACACACAGTCACATGTGCCCACATACATTCACACGCGCCCACACACACATTCACACACATTTGCACATGGCCACACACTCATTCACAGGCGCTTACACACACATTCACATTCGCCCACACATGCCTACACACATTCACATGCCTACACACATTCACATGCACTCGCCCACACACATTCACACATGCCCACATACATTCGCACACGCCCACACACACATTCATACACGCCCACACACACATTCATACACGCCCACACACACATTCATACACGCCCACACACATTCATACACGCCCACACACACATTCACACATGCCCACACACATTCATACACGCCCACACACACATTCACACATGCCCACACACATTCATACACGCCCACACACATTCACACATGCCCACACACATTCATACACGCCCACACACACATTCACATGTGCCCACACACACACATTCACACACACTTACACGCACTCACTTGCGCCCACACACACACATTCACAAGTGCCCAGAAACACATTCACACCCGCACACACACCCACACATACCAACACACATCTAGACAAGCCCAAACACACACCCACACCCATACACGGCCAGACACACTCCCCCACACACGCCCCCCACACACGCCCCCCCCCCCACAAGCCTAGAACTACAATCGCTTCATGTCTCTTAATGCAACAACTTTGCTTCACACTCAACAATATTGTAACTCCTCCTTTTATTAAACAATCTCCTTTCTAATTAGTTGAACAGCTTGCCTGTGTCACACAGCAAAATATTTCCACAAGTACTACCCTACATTTACTTCGCAGGCAACTGTATTGGTACTAGATCACACTGTCAACTGAGCAAACCAGTGACTTTTTATGTTGCTGGGGAGCAAAACCACCTATAGAAATGATCAGATTTCACCAGTATCTAATTTGAATGAGCAGAATTAAACCAGGATATTTGTGGCTTAAACAAATTTATTTTATATGTTATATTTAATTATATATATTATATACATTATGTATAATTATATATATTATATACATTATTTATATATTATGTCATGTATAAGCATTATGCGAGTATAAACGCATGTAAGGGATTATATGTTTATTTCCTACCCTAAATATGGATGGGGTGGCTTACTTATTGCATCCCCCCCCCCCTGACCACGTGACCGGTGGCTCCACCCCCGGCGCACCTCTATCCTGGACGCTACACTGTCACTTACGCCCGAGAGGTTTTTTTTTACTTTTAAAATATTACATGTCATATATTAGATATTAAAAATTATCTGGCGCGAATGACACTGTGGCTCGCCCGCAGGTCGGATCGGGGCCGGTAGTGGCGCCACCTGTCCCCGAATGCAGTAAATACATAACAACAGCATACACACTGGTAATAAGTGGAGTAATAATAACATGATTGATTGGTGGTTTCTTTACGCCGTGTCGGCAGCATAGGCCATATTACAATATTCCCTTCCACGCCTTTATAAATACTCCCACAATGCTTATGCATTACACATTATATGCCATATTATGTATATAAAGTAATAACACGGTTTTGAATAAACCAGTATGAGCAGTACGCTCCAGTCGATCAGGCCAGACCAGCTGCACACGTACACAACCAGAAAGTAACGACGGCATCAATTAGTTGGGTTGTCTATTGTGGGTTGTTGGGGGTTTTTTTTGGAGGGGGGGAGGGAGCTGTTTTTGGGGTTGGTTGATTTTGGAGTTCTACGTCCTGGCAACATCTAAGGTCATATCAGTACGGCTACCGACTTGTGACAGCGCACACTCATGGCGACTTTATAGTGCTGCCCCCATGGGAAATCAGGCCGCCGGCACCATGACCCAATATCCCACTCAGTTACTTTATGCTGACACTGATCTAACCAGCCCTTATCATATCCTATTAATGCCGAGAGCGATGCTAGGAAGCGACAAGTACCTTATTCTATAAGTCATCGATTTGACTCGACTGGGAACCAAACTCCTGATCTCCCGCACGTGAGGCCCGCGCTCTACCAATTCGGCCACCACCCCCGGTCCATGGTTTTTGTTGTTGTTGTTGGTGTTTTTTATTCGGGGGTGGGATGAGGGAGTGTAGGCAGATACCAGATGGTACAAGACACTTGTATAAACACGGTACACACGTGCTATTCTCACATATCAGCTGAGGTCTTGACGCTGCTTCCTGGCAACTACTGGAGATGAAGTGGCTCCTTTTTTTTTTTTTACTTTTCTTGTTACAGTAGGACCGGGTACCGACCAATCACTTCCGGTCAGGATATTTATAAAGCTAAGTGCACACTCTCCACGCGGAGCCACTGCACGGGGAGCGCCTGACCTGTGTTGGGAGAGTGTGAGTTGACTAATGCGCAGCCTTGGCCCTACGTACGTAGCACGTGATAGTAGTACTTCGCTGATCTAGATCGTCGATGGTGAAGTAAAGCTCTTCACTTGACAAATCAAATGGTTCTAATGTTTTCCTTACATAAAACGCTGAGAACTACAGAGCATGTGGATAAAGGATTCACCCGGTACTCGCAGTACACGGGTGAAGACCAACCTTATATAAAAATGGTATAAAAATTGGGCTAATGAAATGAGTCTTTATGAGAGCCTAATTTCACAATCTAAGAAGCAACATTTATTCTTTGTATATGTCTTCATATTTCCCCGCTACCTTTGAGTTGAAAAATATAATAAAACATCTGGTTTAATAAGATTTAAAAGTGAAATCGATGGCGTTCTATGGCCGCCACCTTGTCTTTTTGCATTCTCTCCCATTTCACCAACTCTGTGCCTATATATGTAGCCATTTGATTCTGGAACCACAGTTTCTAGTTCATGTCCTATACTAAAGCTATTTTCGCCCGTATTTACACTACGTTGTCGTTCACCCGTGTACTACAAGTACCGGGTGAATCTTTTATCTACAGAACATGGGGCTTACTTTAGTGACCATGATTGTGGTGCTCCTATGGACCAATAGAACACAGCTCCAGACTAGAACTTAGATCTACAAAAAAAAGCCACACTGCAACCATGTTGTGCCATCCTCTCCATTCTCTAATCGTAGGCGCCTGTAATTTAGCTACCACGCAGGTGGGGGGGGGGGGGGGGGACACCGTGTTTTATCAACGTTAAGTCGGCGCTAAACCGCCTGTACGTTTATTTGTTTGAGTTTTACGTCCTAGCCACATCTAAGGTCTTATCAGGTCTTATCATTACTTGTTTAAGCAGGGGAAATTTCAATCGCGGACGATTGGTCTTCCTCATTCCACTGCTCCTTGCCCTATCCTAATAATGCCAAGCGCCAGGCTAGGAAGCGACAAGTATAAATTTGAAGTCATTGGTTTGACTCGACCAGGGTTCAAACCCATGATCCCACGATCTACCAACACAAGAGACAGATGCTCTAACTCATTCGGCCATCTCATCTGGTTATATGTTTACGTAAGGAGATGACGTCTCAGGGAAAGAAAAACCGTCAGACATATATATACGATTGAGGAGGCCATTATCATTAACTGTGTAGCATCTATCCACAACATTATTTTAAGACACATCCATAACATTATTAAACACAACAAATTCAACCAAGATTTGATTGACTACAGTGAAGCAAACAAATATAGTGACTTACAAGGCGGAAAAGAGAAACAAAAGGAGAAAAGACTTTGGTAGATCCATGGTGTTGATATTCAAATTTCCATACTTTGACTTTAGCACAAAAACATATAGTATATTTTGGATGCATTTTGTGGGATAGATAAATAATATGTGTAGTATTGCTTGCTAACATACTTAATACATAGCGTCAACAATACCTATTTGACTTTCTATGCCCCCACCCCCACCAAAAAAAAGACAAAAATCATTACCAATGTAACGTGGAAACCAAATATGTGGTACAGTTTCTGAGAAGACCGATAGTTGAGTAGTTGAAGAGGGCTCGACTAGATAACTCATCCCCTGTGACCTAAATTCTAGAAGCAATGCTAATTGTGTCTCTCCAAAGAGGCAATTGCAGGGAGACGGCAATTAGACAAAAAGCAATTGCAGGAAGACAGCAATTAGACAAGGACTGAGAGACAGTAAGGCAGGGCGGCTACATAGGGCCTTGCCATCGTTTGTTTGGGGGTGGGGGGTTTAGACCCTAGCACCATCTAAGGTCATATCAAAACTGGAACCAATGTGTGACAATATGCATGCATGGCAACTTTTATAATGATGCCGCACTGGAAAACTGGGCCACCTTCGTCATGACCCAAGTTCCCGGTCAGTTGTATTATCCTGATACTAAGCAAACCAGTCCTTGGCTATTAATGCCGAGTGCCAAGCTAGGTAGCGACAAGATTCAATTTTGTACAGGCGGCTAGCGCTCTTATCGAATCCATGGCATTAGATTCATCCACACACACAAACACATAGCTATATTGGATATGGAAATCCTCTGAACTGTGTCAGCACCTTTTGTTTGGGCCTGTGTGGAGCCAGTGTACTGGATTAATTCATATTGTCAGGAAGCGATATATCATGATTTGATGCATAATATAACTTCATTATCGCTATCAGGATGAGATATGGGATGCGCATGACAATTCTTTTTTTCTTATTTGTTTAATTTAAGAAAAGTAATGAGCCAATGACAATGTTGGATTCGATGCAATATTGAACTGTTCATGCCCTAGAGATGGATCTAAAGGATTTAATTTGAAGCAAGTCATCTCATTCATAATGCGAAGTGCTAGTTAGTTAGCGCCTATGCTGTATGGTGTCATGTTGAACTCTCAACTGGGCTCTCGTGTAGTTGTACAAGCAACAACTGCTGGAGAATGGATTAAATCTCCGAATAATTAACATTAATTGTACTACATCATGCCTTCCTCATCCTAAGAACAAGACCATAGAAAAAACGAGATCAAGAATGTTTGTTTGTTGTAAAATGTACGTCCTAGCAACATCTAAGGTCATATCAGGATGGACACCGACTTGTGACAGTGCGCACTCATGGCAACTTTATAGTGTTGCCCCATGGGGAGAGCAGGCCACCAGCACCATGACCTAATATCCCACACAGTTACATTATCTTGATACAGTGCTAACAAGTCCTTGTCCTATCCTATTCATGCCGAGCGGCAGACTAGGTAGCGACAAGTAATCAATTTTGTGTGTAAGTCAATGGTTTAACTCGGCTGGGATTTGAATTCCCGACCTTCCACATAGAAAGCTCAGACTCTACTGAATCGGCCACAGCGACCGGTACCACTACAACAATAATAATTAGTCAGTCACTGTAGGAAAATTAAGTCAAGTATTTATAGGGGGAAACACTCAGAATAATAATCATTTGTCAATGTCCTAGTGGTATCTTCTGGAAGAGCAGGGTGGGTGGGGGTGGGGGGTGGGGGCTGGTGGGGAGGGTAGTGGCAGCATTAATGCAGCGGTAAACTCGATAGGTGGCGCCGTGAGTGGGTTAAATAAGATGCTGTCCATTAGATGGCTGGCTATGATTATGAAGCACAGGCGGCTTAGTCGGTACCAGCTGCATGCCGGGAGATTGCATGCTGCCTCCTATTTAACAAGTGGTGACCGACTTCAAAACGAGGCGGACTCGTGGAAATCCGAGGCCTCACGAGGCGCGTGAGGCCTAACAAAAGAAAATTGTGTTTCCGGTTGCGCAACCGACCCGGCAAAAAGCTTCCGACCATTAAATAACAAATCTGATGAAAAAGATATAGGAGGTGGTACTTTATTATTGTGATTTGATTCTTGCGTCGTTGACATTTAATTACTTATTATTTAATATTTTGAGATAAACTCTTTCAGATGTATTACAGATATCTGGTGATAGAGAGTTGGTTGCTTCAATGATTTGTGTGTTGTTGTTTAACGTCCTAGCAACATCTAAGGGCATATCAGGATGGGTACCGACTTGTGACAGTGCGCACTCATGGCGATGTTATAGTGCTGCCCCACTGGAAGACCAGGCCACCAGCACCATGACCTGATATCCCACTTAGTCACACTATCCTGACACTGAACCAACCAGTCCTTGCCCTATTCTAATAATGCCGAGTGCCAGGCTAGGAAGTGACAAGTATCAATTTTTAAGTCATTGGTTTGACTCGAGCAGGGTTCGAACCCACGACCCCATGACCCCACGATCTACCAACACGATTTTCAGACAAATTACAGTGGTTTATACCATTTGGATATGTGTCAAATTATGCACAGTCAAGGGAATCATGGTAAAAATACAAACAAATAAAAGTCCCTATCTATGTATCCTAGCTTTTTGCTTGCCTGCAACAGGACACTTTTGTTCTTGGCCTTTACCAGGGGAATAGGTAAAATTTCAATCCCATTTTCTATGAATCCAGATTTAGGTTTTAATAAATGTTCCACTACAAGGACCTGTTATGATTATCAGACTGAATATCTCATGCCATCAAAGGATTAGCAGTTAACAAGAACCTAGTCCTTCCATAACACAGTTACTGAGTTAGCTTCAATAGAAATATCAATGTACACAGCTATTCGATTTTGAAATCTGTGACTATACACAGGGACTTCAGTGAAACTACCTCATCAATGGATGCAATATTATCATACTGCATCAAGGACATTTATTTGCATTTCACTTAATGCTGCATAATTCAATGAAGCAGCAATTTAAAAAAGAAATTAAAATAAATAAATAAATATATATATATATATAAAACAACAGATGATTACCCAGTTGTTATTCTACACGTCCAACTTAAGTGAGTATTCTACTAAAGAGTGCCGGCAGATGCAGGATTGATTGATTGATTGATTGTGATTTTATACAGTGTTGACAGCGAAGGCCATATTTATGGTGAAAAGTGAGTAGAATTTATTTGGTACAAACTTTTTAATTCATCTGAACATATTATTTTCTCAGCTCCAAAGCACTGGTCTTCCCGCCGTTGAGACAATTACATTTGGCTTTGCACATAGTGATGTATATGTAGAATGTGCTGTATTGTGTGCAGCACACTCCACTCTGTTCTATTGGGTCTGGGTTTCTTTTCTTCTAGAAACTACTACCTGTAAAGGCAGTAAAATATATGTCAGAAGATACGGGTAATAACAGTTAGAAGAGGCGATACAGTCCCGCTAGAACTACTGATGTAGGAAAAAGAGCTTGTTTTATTTAACGACGCCTCTAGAGCACATATCATTGTCTATTGGACATCAAACATATCATCATTCTGTCATATTTCTTTGGAAGAAACCCACATAGGCTAGCTACTCTTTCTGATAAGCAGCAAGGGGTCTTTTATATGCACTTTCCCAGAGACAGGACAGCACATACCAGAGCCTTTGATGAACCAGTTGTGAATCACTGGTTTACAGTTTTAGGAGGTACGGGCCCCAGATCCCAAAGGCATCTGATTACTCCATCATAGCCAGACTAATTGCCTGCCCAGTGAGTGAGGAGCTCTGAAATTAAAGCCTACTGTTATAACAAAGTAGCGACATGTGCTACTGCTCCAATAAATAACTGATAAATACTTTCTACGTTAGCATCCAGTCTATGGGAGGGTGCATATAAAAGACCCCTTGCTACTTATCGGAAAGAGTAGCCTATGTGGCGGAAGCGGGTTTCCTCCAAAGAAATATGTCAGAATGACCATATGTTTGACGTCCAATCACCCATGATAAAAATCAATGCGCTAGAGGCATCGTTAGATAAAACAAACTTAATTTTGTTCTATGCTAGCAGATCACAGCGGTAAACAAATTATACGGTAAAACCTCTCTAAATCGACTGACCATGGGACCGATTTTAAATGGTCCATTTAGGAAAGTGTTCGGTTTAGGGAGTTTTTTTTATTGTTATGATGGTATTGCATGGGCGATCGTTTGGGACCCAAATAAAGTGATTGATTTAGGAGAGTGGTCGATCTGTGGAGGTGGTAGGTTAGAGAGATTTTACGGTACTCATTAAATGCAGTCTGGAATGATACAAAGTGAATGCAATGGCCGAATGAGTTGAGCCTTCATGCCTCCCATTTTGGTTATTCAGGGGATTTGAGCCCAAACAGAGTCAAACTAATTATTAAAAAGATGTATACTTTTCGCTACCTATCCTACCAATTGGCATTACTAGGATAGGGCAGAGAACAGTTGAATGACGAAGATCAATTGTCAGTGATTGAAATTTCTAATGTAGCTAAAAACATAATGTACCTAAAAAAATAAACAAAAATGTCAATCAACACGTTATATAACGACATTAGATGGTTGTTTGTTGGAGTTTTACGTCCTGACAACATTTAACTTTAAGCTAGTCATATCACGACGGACGACACTAGGTCAAGACAACGATACAACACATAATGACAGCCAATTAGCACTTCATACAACCAGAAGCGATCAACACATGTTACGACACTAGATCAACACATTTTACGACAGTATATCAACATATTTTACGACACTAGATCAACACATTTTACGACACTAGATCAACACATATTACGACACTAGATCAACACATTTTACGACACCAGATCAACACACATTACGACACTAGATCAACACATTTTACGACACTAGATCAACACATTTTACGACAATAGATCAACAACTTGATTGTTTATTTTGTTGGGTTTTACGTCCTAGTAACATCTATGATCATAGCAGGACGGCTAGCAACTTGTTACAGTGCACTTATTGCCACTTTATAGCTCGATAACCATTGAATCGATAGCGCGCAGGCTTCCCATGTGGAAGGTCGGGAGTCAATCCGAGCTAAGGCAAACCAATGACGTACCAAATTTATACTTGGCGCTATCTAACTTGGCACTCGGCATTACTAGAATAGGGCAAGGACTGGTTAGCCCAGTATCGGGATAATGTGATTGAGTGGAATATCAGATCATGGTGCTGGCAGCCTGGTCTCCCAATGGGGCAGCATTATAAAGTTGCCAGCAGTGTGCACTGTCACAAATCTGTACCCATCCTAATAATGTTGTTAGGATGCAAAACCCCCCAAAAACAAACAAACAGCGCTACTACCGATTCGGCCCAAGGCCAGTCTTTTATGTTGGCAAAGATGGCTGGATTGTTGGAGCTTTACGTCCTGGCAACATCTAAGACTAAGGTCATATCAGCTGGAAGACCAGTGGCACGGCGTTGACAAAAGACGTTATTCAATGAATGACATCGGTCGGTGATGTTTTGCGGACACGGACTGTAGAAATGCAGCGCTATCACTGATCACAGACCTGATAGACAAGGCGGGTCAAGGTCGGGGTTTGGGGTTCGGGGCTGCGGTGGTGGTGGTGAGGAGTGCGTGAGGTTAAAAGGTCAATGGTCAAAGAACCGAGATGGACTCAGCCGCACTGGTTCTGAAGTTACCAAGGTAACTAATCATTTAGTAAATATATCTTCTGAAGTTACCATGGTAACTCATCATTTAATATTATAGTAAATATATATATAGAGGGAGTGCATGTAACGTCATCACTCAGCAGTCAGCGGTCAGCCATCTTGGATTACGAGCAGCCTCCCTAGCCATGTTGTGAATGCATACAGATGCAATAAAACAGAGTTGTATTGTGTTATGGGAGGTCCAATGTGTTTACTTACAGCACTTCAGCAACAACTTCTGAGGCCAAACTGCCCAAAACAGTGACAAATAAACCAACAAATCAGTAAATAAGCACAGTGTAGGCATTGCAAGCCTTCTGTTTGTAATCCAATATGGCCAATGAAAGTTGTCTTGTGACGTCATTACACCCCCTGTATTCTGCTGAATGGGTTTCTGGTGGTGGTGGTGGTGGTGGTGATGGTGGAGGGGACGGGGGGGGGGGGGTGTCAGGGCCGAAGCACTGGTTTCACAGTTGTTGTTGTAGTAGTTGTTGTTGTTGAAGTTACGATTATTGACAGACAAATTGATGTGGAGATTATGTATGACACGAGAACTGAAAACCTTCAGATGAAACAAATTTAATATTTATGTTTTAAATATGGCAGAAGCTCAGAACCATCAGAGTATACAACTTCAATTCGACTGAATTAAATTAAATATGGACATGTCTTAAAATGTGTATCGGGTTATATTGTGTGATATAGCATCGTGCCTGAAGGCTAGCTGAAGACTGGGAACTCATGCGAAGTTTTCCCACATGCAGCCTGTTTGTGAGGCTTTCTGGTAACCATATGGAAAATTATCAGGGATGAAAGTGGTCTCCAACAGAAAATGGGGAAATATTGACAGCTGATTGATGCCAATGACCAATTACAGCGAAAACGATGGTCCCCCCCCCCCCCCCCCCCCCCCCCATAGCATTAGCATTGCCAGGGAATCAAGGGAAAATGCCGGAAATCAGGTTTCAACTATCCTTGTAGTGACTATTATTGCCCATACCTAACCTTTTCTTCTTTGGGTTTTATACTCTAGCAACATCTAAGGTCACATAAGAACGGGATTCGAAGTAATCAATTGTTGTCATACATATAATAGAATAAATAATATATATATAATATGTATATAATATATTGACATTTTCTGAACGTTAATCTGTTAATATCAGCAATCGCGGAAATCCGCGAAATGGCGGAGATCTTTCATCACTATTACTATTAGCCTATGTGATATAGGCTGTCTGCAGATTGAACTCAACATGTCCGACATTAGAATGAGTCACGTGTGCAAGTGTCCCCCGCCACCCACTGTGCGCTAGTGACCTGTACTACACGAGTGAGAAACGCAGAGGGAAACAAGGTCACAGTGACCTACATTACACATTCACTTCCGGTGAGATATCGATCCTCGGCGTTTTACAAATGGTTTGATTGATTGATTGATTGATTGATTGATTGATAGGTGGTTGTTTTATGCCATGTCGCCAGCAAAAGCTATATTCATGGCACGAAGTGTTCAACTTGTGTTCTGTCCATTTTCGTTTAACCATTACTTTTATACAATGTAAAAACACAAATGGCTTTACTGCAATGTATTTCCACCACAACCACTACTATAAATACTATTAACAACAAAAACAATAATAATAATAATAATAATAATAGCAATTGCCATCATATGCACAATACAGAGGTTTAAACAAGAAAGAAAAAAGGGGCGGTTAAAAACCACTTAGGCCTTAAAAAATAAAGTTGTGCTTCCTGTTGCGGGCAAGGAAAAAAAAGTAAGGTGGGTAGGTAAAGATTTATTGCATGTTCCCCCAGGGTCAGCAGGACATTATTTGTTTACCACCCACCGACCTAAGGGTCTGCGGCTATAAACCCCAACTTAACCCAGTTGCAATAGGTACTGCCCATTAAAGTTGCACAGTCCGATGCTTTTGAGTTTCTGCTATTTTCTCAGATAAATATATTATACTAATCGCTATAATCCATTTTACCTTAGCTTTAAGTAACTTTAATTTTAAATGGCTAAGTTTGGATATATTTGACGTCAAAGCATGCCAACATAATTTTGGCAAGCATGCCAAAACTCTGACACCTTAGACTTCAGGAGTAATGGGTTCTATTATTTGACTTATTATGCCCTTCTACGCAGCAACAAATGCTTAATAAGTGCACAAGTGTCTAATTTGAATATGTAGAATCAAATCTAGATAAGTGTTTTGGTTTTGAAAATTTGATATTTTCATCGGACTATGCAGCTTTAACACTTGGGTCCACCCTCGGTGTGCTATATATGCCCTATTGTAAATAAATCTCGCTTCTCCCATGTGATGCCTCTGTCCCTCCTTTGAATACAGGGCATGGTGGCCTAATCGGTAGAGCACAGGCCTCGCGTCCGAAAGGTCGGGAGTTTGATTCCCGGTCAAGTCAAACCAATGACTTATAAAATTGATACTTGTTACTTCCTAGCCTGGCACTCGCCATTAATAGGATAGGGCAAGGACTGGTTAGCTCACTGTCAGGATAACGTAACTGAATGGGATATCGTGTCATGGTGCCAGTGGCCTGATTTCCCAGTGGGGCAGAATTGTACAAATCACCATGAGTATGCACTGTCACAACTCAGTATCCATGCTAATAATATGACCATAGATGTTGCCAGGACATAAAACTAACAACCAATCAACCAACCCTCCTTCGAATCAAACACTAATTGGTGTGCCACAGAACAAAGTTTGAGGCTTGAGGCTTGAGGCTTGAGGCTTGAGGCTTGAGGCTTGAGGCTTGAGGCTTGATATTGACATTTGACATCTAATTCACTGACAAATGGAGACGACAGCCCTGGTTACGGCAGAGCCTGCTCAGGCCAGCAATGGTCAACAAGGTCATTCAGACCCCCCCCCCCCACCACCCAGCACCCCCCCATTCACCCACCCCACTAGTCAGCCTTTCCTGCCATTCATTCACCCCCATCCTCACTCTCACCCTCATTCTCTACACCCCTCCCAATCTTGATTCCACAGCCAATGAGTCAGAATGACGTCAATTCACTGCCCACACTCACACTGCCCACACAGACGCCCGCGGTGACCCCCAGCGTCCCGTCGTTGATGCCTAGTGGCTTCACCGGATACGGTGGCCGAGTCGCTAGAGTGCAGGCTTCCCGTGCGGACGATTGGGAGTTGGTCGATTCCCAGTCGAGTCAAACCAATGACCTACCAAATTTATACTTGTCACTACCTAGCCTGCATCACTAGGATAAGGCAAGAAATGGTTAGCTCAGCATCAGGATAATGTGACTAAGTCAGGTATTGGTGCCAGTGGCCTGGTCTCCCAGTGAGGCAGCACTGTAAAATCGCTATGAGTGTGTAATGTCACAAGTCGGTGCCCGTGCTTAGATGTTGCTGGGACATAAAAATCCAACAAACAAACATCATAGAGGTGCGATGACAATGTCAAAAGGCGACTGAGGATTATGGGATCGAGAGGCAGTACCCAGTTGATCCTGCCTGCTCAACACTGTTTCTTGTTGCCGACCTGGAGGTGCCACCTGCCATTTCTTTTGTTTGTTTTGTTTGTTTGTTTAACGATCCCCCAGCACAAAAAGTAGAATAAGATATTGGGGTGGGCATACAATGGTTTAAACATATCCGATTACAAATTTACAATTTTTATTTGTTGTTTGGTGTTGTTTTTTGTTTGTTTTTTAAAAACAAATTTGATCAAACAAGTAAAAGAGAACACTGACATACATGCAAAAAGAGCATACAGCTGTCGTAAAATCACAAGTAGGATATAAGTTAAATCACTTTTAAAAGACTTTTCAAGTTAAAAGTGGAAAATGAACTTTTGGTAAAAACCAGTTTCTCTCAGAAATTTAATAATGAGTTACGGATGGAATTGAAATGACTCCATCACACGCTCATTTCCAAATACATCATCTTTAACTGGTTGCACGTGAGGACATCGCACCAAAATGTGATGCACTGTCAGATACACCGGCAGTGCTCACACTGAGGCAGATGGTCTCCAGCCAAAATAAAACTATGTGTCAAGTATGTATGACCAATACGGGAGCGACAGAGGATAACCTTGTCCCATCTCAACCATCTGTAGGAGGACTGCCAATCTCCCAAGACTGGCTTCACAGAGCAAAGTTTGTTCACTCTCGCATCATTCCAGTCCATGACAGTTAGACACGATGTACTTGTCAATGTGAAATTTAAGGTCTGTATATGGGATGTGTTCTATGTTAGCAGATCACAGCGGTAAACAAATTATACAGTAAAACCTCTCTAAATCGATCGACCATGGGACCGACTTAAAATGGTCCATTTAGGAAAGTGGTCGGTTTAGGGAGGAATGAGGCAAGTTCAAAGCAGCCCTGCCATGTCCGACTGACTCAGTAATATGCCAGATAACTGTGTGATATGTTCCCCAAGAATGCGTCAAAGCTGGATAGTCTGACGTAAGCATCGTCAAGTTCACTAATTACTTCTCCATACGCTCTTCAAAGCCCCAGTTACATTACGGCTTGCGACCACTGCCACCTACGTTGCGACCAAAAGGCCAACTGGTTGATGACCGGCTCACTGACTGGTTGCCGACCAATTCACCGATTGGTTGTCAACTGGTTTCCAACCAGTCACAAATGATAAAATTGGTCGGTGACCTCCTTGCGACGATTTTGGTCACAAGGAGGCTTATGGTGCAGCATCTGCAACCTCCTTGCGACACAAAATTGTCACTTGGACGTTGCCAAGAGGTCAGTGACAGATCGTTAACCATTGTCTTTCACACCTTTCTTTTGCTTTGATCGCAAGGAGGTCGCCGGCTTTTGGTCGCAAAGTGGTCGCAAACCATAGTGTGACTGAGGCCTAAGTTAATAACGTAACAGTCTGTCCTCCTTTGTACATACATGGATATGGATCTAGTTAAGTGTGTCACCCTCATTACAGTTGTACAGCTGACAGTTCCCCTAAATGCCAGTTTAATTTCATACACGTTAAATATGGCAATTAGCATTTAAGACCATGTAGATTGGTAATTGGTTGTAGTCACGACATGTGGCGATGTCACGTTATTAAATGTAAATCGCCGGTGGCTACAGCTAGCTACGTGTGCCAATACAATCACACACACAGTTACACAGGTTACCGACATTGTCACAACAACAAGTAACAGTGCCACGCAGCAACTGGCGGCAGGAAATCGAAGTAACACCTGGGTACCCAGCATAAATATTGCCTGTAATTGGTGAAAGAAATCGACGTTTTGGTTTCTAGTATAAATATTGCTTGTAATTGGTCAAAGAAATCGACGTTTTGGTTTCTAGCATAAATATTGCTTTAATTGGCATTAAGAAATTGCCGTAACATTTGGTTTCTAGCATAAATATTGCCTTTAATTGGTGGAAGAAATCAACGTAACACTTGGTTTCCAGTAGAAATATTGCCTTAATTTGTGGTAAGAAATCAATGTAACACTTGGTTTCCAGTAGAAATAGTGCATGTAATTGGCAGGAAGAAATTGATGTGACACTTGGTTCTCAGCATAAATATTGCCGGTAAGAATTCAAGTTAACACTTTGTTTCCCAGCATAAATATTTCATGTAAGTTGTGCACTAAGAAATCAACATAACACTTGGTTTCCAGCATAAATATTGCATGTAATTGGTGCAGTAAGAAATCAACATAACACTTGGTTTCCAGCATAAATATTGCATGTAATTGGTGCACTAAGAAATCAACATAACATTTGATTTCCAGCATAAATATTGCATGTAATTGGTGCACTAAGAAATCAACATAACACTTGGTTTCCAGCATAAATATTGCCTTAATTGGCAGTAAGAAATTGCTGTAACATTTGGTTTCTAGCATAAATATTGCTTATAATTGGTGGAAGAAATCAACATAACACTTGGTTTCCTGTAGAAATATTGCCTTAATTGGTGGTAAGAAATCGATGTAATACTTGGTTTCCAGTAGAAATAGTGCATGTAATTGGCAGGAAGAAATTGATGTGACACTTGGTTCCCAGCATAAATATTGCCGGTAAGAATTCAACATAACTCTTGGTTTCCAGCATAAATATTGCATGTAATTGGTGCACTAAGAAATCAACATAACACTTGGTTTCCAGCATAAATATTGCATGTAATTGGTGCACTAAGAAATCAACATAACACTTGGTTTCCAGCATAAATATTGCATGTAATTGGTGCGCTAAGAAATCAACATAACACTTGGTTTCCAGCATAAATATTGCATGTAAGAAATCAACATAACACTTGGTTTCCAGCATAAATATTGCATGTAATTGGTGCACTAAGAAATCAACATGACTCTTGGTTTACAGCATAAATATTGCATGTAATTGGTGCACTAAGAAATCAACATAACACGTTGTTTCCAGTATAAATATTGCCTTAATTGGTGGTAAGAAATCGACGTAACACTTGGTTTCCAGTAGAAATAGTGCCTGTAATTGGCAGTAAGAAATTGATGTAACACTTGGTTCCCAGCATAAATATTGCCAGTAAGAATTCAACACAACGCTTGGTTTCCCAGCAGTAATTGGAGGTATAAAAGTCGACGTTTCCAGGAGGTTAAATCCAACGCCAAGAAAAAAAACAAAAAACTCCTCGCTACCTTTTCTTGACACTTGGCACTACAATTACAAGGATGGGAGAGGATCAACCCTAATGCTCTCCTGATGGGACTTCCGAGAAGTCCAATGGAAACAGAGATGTGCCAGTGCGCATGTCTGTGTGCATACCTACAAGTTGGGCGTGCATACTTATCACTGATAATACACGTAGGCTGGCTTCTGCAGCACGCAATGTGACAGACTTTCGGCACGAATTGGGTCAGTAAACGCAGCTCTGACGTCAGCCGCTAAGCAGGCATTAAAGCTGTACTGTGCTGTGCTGTGCTGTGGTGTCTGTGGGAAAGTGCATATAAAAGACCCTTCGCTGCTTATCGGAAAGAATAACCTATGTGGCAGCAGCGGTCAGAATGACCATATGTTTGACTTCAATAGCCGATGATAAAAATCTATGTGCTCTAGAGGTGTTGTTAAATAAAACAAACTTTTTTTAAATTGGGTCAATAAACGCAGCTCTGACGTCAGCTGCTAAGCGAACATTAAAGCTGCATAGTCCAATTAAAGTATACAATTGTCAAAATGAAAACACTTGTCTAGATTTGAACCTGAGGGAGCGGGACGTAGCTCAGGCAGTAGCATACTCTCCACCTATGAAGGTGTCGGTCATCCGATCGATTCTTCTCAGTGGATCCATTTGCAGTGTGGACTATTTTCCGTTCCAACCAGTGGTCCACAACTGGTTCATTAAAGGATGTGGTATGTACTGTCCTGTATTTGGGAAAGGACATAAAAGACCCCTTGCTGCTTATTGGAAGGAGTAGCTTATGTGGTGGCAGTGGGTTTCTTCCAAAGAAATATGTCAGAATGACCATATATTTGACCTCTAATAGCCGCTGATACATAAATCTATGTGTGCTGGAGGCATTGTTTGAAAAAAAACAAGCTTTACTTTTTAGATTTGAACCTACATATCCAACTTATTTTTTTAATTTTTTTATTGAGGCTGTATTTATACTGTCCATAGCATATAAGCCTGGGTATCCAGGCTTGTTTTCAATGCTGGCCAGCTGTAGTGTCGGTGTTATCTTATCATATCGTTAAATGGACGTTAGTCAAACGCTGCTCACTACGTTCAACTACGTTCCACTACGTTGACCCACATTAAACCCGGTGGAAACGTCCATGCGGCGTAATGGGAACATCAGGAGAACGTCAGGAGAACGTACGTTCAATGTACGTTCAATGTTTCGCCACCGTGTCATGACATATGTAACGTCACGTAACGTAGTTCTGGCGATGGAATAACATTCATAACGTTCCGTGAGCGTAATGACGTTGTCCTCTCTCATTGAATGACGGTATCATTATGCTTTACCGACATTACGCTCTTGTCAACTACGCTGCATCCACGTTCAACTTTGCATACTACGCCGAGAAGTTCAACGTTCATCACGTTCTCCCTACGCTGACGTTGTTACGTCGTAGTGTGACAGGGCCTTTAGGTTGGTTCCTCAAGTTCAGTACTAAGCATGCACCACCCTGTGGCACAAATTAGAAAGGAATAACGTCCATAACGTTCCGTGAGCGTAATGACGTTGTCCTCTCTCGTTGAATGACGGTATCATTACGCTTTACCGACGTTACACTCTCATCAACTACGCTGCATCCACGTTCAACTTGTGCCAAAATTTGCATACTACGCCGAGAAGTTCAACATTCATCACGTTCTCCCTACGCTGACGTTGTTACGTCATAGTGTGACAGGGCCTTTAGGTTGGTTCCTCAAGTTCAGTACTAAGCGTGCACCACCCTGTGGCACAAATTAGAAATATTCCGAGTTCGTTTGTGCAACACCGGCAAGGTATACCTGCCGACTTAAAAATTTGTTTATTCAACTCTCACCAAATATATCAAGCTTTCATACGTACATATACCTCATACAAAATGGAACCACAATATAATATCAGACAGTTACATTATTTTAAAAGTAAATTACAAGGAAATCAATATTTGATTTAACGAGCACTCAAATATAAATTTTAGAGTCGCAACTTGGTTATAAAATTACTCATTCTATGAATTACATGGCAGGAAATTACATTTCAGGCCTTCAACATGTAACTAATTGTCTGGGGAGTATGCCCCTGGACTTATTAAATAGGTTGTGCGCTTCACACACTTGCAGGCTTCCCCCACCACCCCCTATATTTAAAACTTTCCACCGCCCCTAAACAATAATTTAAAAAAGAATGATTACTTATTACTTCTTAGCACGGGGATAATTCTCGTGTAACTGATCGTCATTTCAAAGCAACCTTCCAAGCTGACATTACGGCCGTGATCGTATAGTGGTTAGTACTTCTCGTTGTGGCCGAGACAACCCAGGTTCGAATCCTGGTCACGGCAGAGGCTGTGTGTCTCTTCAATCATGGTTGTCAGCTGTTCTTTTATATTTCCGTTATATATTGGTGTACCGATGTCAATTTAATAGAATCAATTGCTGCTGAAGTCTATGGCGTCAGAGTTTTGATAAGCATGCCATAATAAATGTCCCATGTTTACACGTCAAAAGTCAATCATTTTAAATCAAAGTTATTTCAAACTAAAAGTAGATAGATTATAATGACCACCCTACTATATTTATCTAAGACAATGACAGAAACTGAACAAACATGGACTATGTAATTTCAAACCGAAATTCCAGTAATGGGGTAGTGTCACGTGTAGCTTATGTATGTGATGTCCGTATTGAAGATCACATATAGATACGCTTAGCACTATATGCTATATAGAAGTGACGGTGGTTTGAAGGATGGGGGAGGGAAGGCGGAAATGGGAGGAGGGTATTGGGGGAGCGGAGGGAGGCGGGGGAAGGGAGGGGAGAGGGCCGGAAGTGGAAGGGAGATAGTAGGGAAGTGGAAAGGGGGAGAGGGAATGGAGGATGGGGAGAGGGAAGGAGGATGGGGAGAGGGGAAGGAGGATGGGGAGAGGGAAGGAGGATGGGGAGAGGAAAGGAGGATGGGGAGAGGGAAGGAGGATGGGGAGAGGCTAAGGAGGATGGGGAGAGGGAAGGAGGATGGGGAGAGGGAAGGGAGGAAGGGGAGAGGAAGGAGGATGGAGGGAGAGGAAAGGAGGATGGGGAGAGGAAGGAGGATGGGTATTGGGAAGGATGGGGAGAGGGAAGGAGGAGGGGAGAGGGCAGGAGGACGGGAGAGGGAAGGAGAATGGGGGAGGGGAAAGGAGGATGGGGAGAGGAAAGGAGGATGGGGAGAGGAAAGGAGGATGGGGGGGAGAGGGAAGGAGATGGGGAGAGGGAAGGAGGATGGGGAGAGGGAAGGAGAATGGGGACAGGAAAGGAGGATGGGGAGAGGGAAGGAGGATGGGGGGAAGGAGGGAACGGGGAGAGGGCGGAAGAGGAAGGGAGATGGTGGATGGAGTGGAAGGGGGAGAAGGGGTGGAGAAGGAAGGAGCAGGGGAAAGGGAAGGAGCAGAGGGGGACGGGGGAGAGGGAAAGAGGAAGGAGAGAGGGACGGAGGAAGGAGAGAGGGGCGGAGGAAGGGGGAGAGAGGGAAGGAGAAAGGGTGAGAGAGGGGAGGAGGAAGGGGGAGAGAGGGGCGGAGGAAGGAGAGAGGGACGGAGGAAGGAGGAGAGAGGGACGGAGAAAGAAGCAGAGGGGCGGAGGCGGTGTTGAGGAGCGAGGGGTACCGCAATTCGGTACCCATTCTGATATGACCTCAGATGTTGCTGGGATGTAAAGCCCCATTCACCCACCCACGAAACGCGTGATGGAACCATTCCAGGATTTGCGCACATAAAAGGCTATATATACGGAAAGACTACGCATGCCCATTTTACGCACACGCACACGCACACGCACACGCACACGCACACGCACACCATTGGCCTTGCGGCAACGTATGCCGTCACGCAACAGTTGTATCGGTAATTGTTGATTCACGCAAGACGCGTGTCGGGCACCACACTGCGCTTTAAGGTTAACTGTCTGTTTAATGGAATCTCGGCTTTAGGGGGACATTTCTGGTGTTCTCCTGTCCGTCTCCTACAGCGGCATGGCACCCCGTGGCTACAAGTATGTACAGATGGCGTGTCCCGGAATGGGGATGGAACTACAATACAACCCGGTTGTAAAGTCGCCGGCTGGTGGTGTGGGTGGTGTGGACAAGCCAAGGGAAATCAATACAGGTAATGAAGGAAAGTAGGTGAAGAGTGAACGTAGGAGAGTGAGACTCCTTCATTTATTACTTTATATAGGTTTTCTAGAATCCAAGATGGCAGTGGTCACATGGTTCAATCCACCAATCAGAGTACAATCTGCTGTATCCAAGGCCTTGTTATGCTGGCTACAGTGCCTTGTGGTGGCCAATGATCCATAAATAACACCATGGGGGGGAGGGGGTATGTGAGGTGACTCTTCCAAAGAGTATTTCTAGGAAGTGACACTCCTCCAAAGACTATTTTACTATACAATTTCTATACCTAATGAGTAATAGTTTACCAACTCCACATATCCCTCATATGCCTTTGGTTTTTATATGTCACCATTTATCATTAGATAGACAGTTTGCAATTTATTATAGTAATTTCACATAGGTCCTCATGCATTATATCGGAAAATTTTACACGGTGTTGCGGTTTCCCAGGGACACCAGTTTGCCAGGGACACATTGCTTCTGCGCATGCGTCAAAATTGAACAGCATCGTCACTAACCTTATAAATTTAATATAATGTTTTTAGTAAAGATGTTTTCTATATGTCTACCAAACGATTTGTGTCTGGGTGGTGTCGTTCTAGAGATATTTAACTTTTCCTGTATTTTCTGTATGAAGATTGCTCACAGCCATTGACAATGCCTTGAGTTGGATGGTACGTGCAGTGAAAAACATTAGTTTTATTCCAAATTAATAGAAATCAAGAACCCTAACCTTATCAATTAAAAATAATCTTAATGGTAAAGATGTTTTCTATATGTGTACAAAGCGATTTTTTCTAAGTGGTGTAATTTTAGAAATATTTGATTTTTTTCTGTATGAAGATTTGCTCACGGCCGTTGACAATGCATTTGAATGGAAGTGTCCCTGGCAAGCTGGCGTCCCTCGGAATCCGCAACACCGGAATGAGGCTGGAACTACATTGTATCTATGTAAGGCCTGCATTGTTTCGGTACATCTACATGTAATTTATATTGTACCTTATATAGCTTAAAGATGTCTTACATGATGTCTTTCTTACATGATTGGTTGGTTGGTTGTGGGAGTTTTAACTCCTTGCAACAGCTAAGGTAATATCACGATGGGTACGGACTTGTGACATTGTGCAGTCATGGCCACTTACAGTGCTGCCCCACTGAGAAATCAGGGCACCAGTACTAGGATCCGATATCCCACTCAGTCACATTATCCTGACACTGAGCTAACTAGTCCTTGGCCCATCCTAGTATTACTGATGAGCACCAAGCTAGGAAATGACAAGTATCAATTTTGTAAGTCATTTAGGTGACTCGACTGGGAATCGAACTCCCGATCCTGCGCTCTACCAATTCGGCCACTGTGCCCGGTTGTCTTATGGTGCTGTCACATTACGACGTTTCGGGCCAACGCGGGTCGACGCGTGCTGACGAGTAGGGCTTTTGGTCAAAACGTCGGTACACGTCCGGTACGTTACCGGCGCGTTACCGGCGCATCGGTACACGTTGCCTGATAGCAACACGTGTACCGACACGTCGGAGCCCGTTGGAGCACGTCAGGTGACGCCAATTGTTTTGTGCTTGCACAAAACTTTCGGTGTGGACTGACGCGCGCCGACGGGTTGGAGGGGGCGTTACGGCCACATTACAAAGACGTCTATACCCGTTGGCAGCACGCCGGGCGAACGCTGGCAGACCATGGATCAACGTCGGTTAACGTTGGCTTTTTTTCCCCCAAACTGCGAGCGTTCCGTCAATGCGTCTGCAACGTCCCATCGACTGGTAGTGGACACGACATTGGCGTTGTTCCAGCGTTTCTCGGCGCGTTAGACGTCTTGGGGGCGCCCCTGGACGTGCCGGCGGCGTGCCTGGACGTGTTCCTGGCGCGTCTTGACGTGTTGATGACGGATGTGTACGGGTTCACACAATACTAACACGATACCAACACACTGCCTCCACGTCGTCAACGCGCCGACAACATGCTGATAACACGCTGGGAACACGCTGGCAGGACGTTGACCTGTTCTTCCGCCTCACGTCGAAACGCGTTGGCCGCGTGCAAAAAACATACCACTAACACGTCCAACTTTCTCCCAAAACGCCGAAAACTTGGACGTGTCCCGCGTGCTAGCAAATATTTCGCGCGTTTGCGGCACGCCAGCGGAAACGTCGTAGTGTGACAGCCCCATAATCTTGTGTAATGTCTTACGCGATGCCTGGCATGATTCTTATATGATCTCCTATATGATGTCCTCTACGATATCTTATATGATATTTGTGTGTTTGTTTGTTGTTGTTGTTTTACGTCCTAGCAAGATCTAAGGTCATATCAGGACGGGGATATCTTATATGATATCTAATCATGCTCTGCACTGAATATATCCAAAGGAGCAGCCAGTGGACAGGTGCACAACCACACTTACAATCTATATTTAACACAATGACAAGTTCCCGAGTTCTGCTGGTCCCTCAGAAAGAACTGAAACTGTAATCCACCACACCTGATTCAAGTTTCAGCTGAGGCAGCAGAAAGTGGGGGATGGTATGCTATCTAATGTAAAATATCTGCTAAGACAATTTCACAATTTCACTGCAATTTTCAGAATAAACAAATGGTCTTCAAAAGGAATATGGTTTCAAGTGAAAAGTGGGTTAAAAGTATAGGGCCTATAGTGGAGGATAGGGCTGGGAGTGGCACCAACCCCTAACTTCAGTAAGCTGAAGCACACTGGCTCCCAGCTTCAGTGCTTACTGATTGACTCGGAATACAAGCTTGTCATGGTGGCAAACAGTCAGTCAGTAGAACAAACAGATTCAGTCTACATTGGTGTACTAGCTACAAATCCCTATTCGATTGATAAATATATATATATATATATATATATATATATATATATATCCACACATATACAGTAAAACCTCCCTAACCTCCCACCTCCACAGATCGACCACTCCCCTATATCGATCGCTTTATTTGGGTCCCAACAAATACCATTGTAACCATATTCGAACTCCCTAAATGGACCACCTCTCTAAATGGACCACTTAAAATCGGTCCCAAGGTCGGTCGATTTAGAGAGGTTTTACTATATATATATATATATATGTGTGTGTGTGTGATGTACAACAAATTATACGAGTATATATGCAATGGAAACATGTACTCTATAAATGTCTTCCTCCTTTGACGCATTGTTGGAGTGCCCCCCCCCCAACTGTCTGGGTAATTGGCCAATCCCCCCCCCCTCGCCATATACATACACCCACACATACATAGATATACATACATACATACATACACACACATACATACAAAACTAGATACATACATACATACATACATACATACATACATACATACATACATACATAGCAATGTGGCCTAAGCCGAGTGAACTATCGCTCTAAAAGAATTCTTAAAACAAAAACAAAAACAAACAAAACTCTGAAAATAAAAGAGAGAGGATCGGGCCTGGAGAACTCTATCATCCCACCCTTCACCACACGCTCCACATGTCATTGTGGGAATGGCATTAATCTCCCAACACAATGCACACACAAGCAAACCTCATGAAGTCTGATTGACAACCAGAGTTCTCAATCCCACCCGTAGACAGCCTGATGTCTGGATGTGTTTGTATTCAATTTTTGTTTTATGTTTGTCTATTTCCCTTCTTCTTTTCTTAAAGTGGTTAGAAGTTGTTTATGAACCGAGAAGACTATATTTAAGCAGGCACATGGATCACTGCTGCATGGCATCTGTTCTCTAAAAGTGCCTTTATAGAAAGTAGCTTACTATTATGTCTGTTGGAAGTACATTGTTGCCGCGGCTATTTTTAATTATGTACGAGGCTAATTTGGTTATAACAACAACAAAAGTACTAACATTTAAAATTGTCTAACCTGAAAGTTGGTTGGTTGGTTGTTGGAGTTTTACGTCCTGGCAACATCTAAGAGCCTCGCCGTGAATATGGCCTATGCTGCCTACACGGCGTAAAGCAACCACCAATCAATCAATCAATCAAGTAAAATCTAAGATCATATCAGGACTGGAACCAATGTGTGCTGCCCCACTGGGATACCAGACTGCCAGCATGATGCCCTGATATCCCACTCAGTCACATTATCCTGACACTGAGCCAACCAGTCCTTGCCCTATCATAATAATGCCGAGTGTCTGACTAGGAAGCGACAAGTATACATTTTTAAGCCATTGGTTTGAATCCCATGATGTAACCAAACGGGAGACGGACGCTCAACTCATTGGGCCATTCCATCTGGTCTCAATTTTTAAGTCATTGGTTTGACTCAGCCAGGGTTAAATCCCACGATCTACCAAAACGGGAGATGGACGGTCATCTCATTTGGCAATCCCGTCTGGTAACAACAACAAAAGTAATAACATTTAAAATTCTCTAACTTAAAAGCACAACAGACACACAGAACGTTAAGTATTCCTAAAGCAATTGTAGACTTCTTGTTCTGTATAATATATGGTGCATTTTAAAGACAGAGCCATGAATTATTCACAGTGGCCAGTGTAGAGAAAGACCTCATTGTAGAGAGAAACTGCACATAGTAGTTGTCTAGTACAGTTGAAAGATGCAATGTTATAGAACCGATGGAATGTGTAATGCGGTCGGTATGATTTCCTTCTTTTTTACAAATTCTTTTAATTTGTATAATAAATAACTATTTTTAGCAATCCACCTACTTACGAGGACTACTATGATGCCTACTACTAGGCACCATTAAATCCAACGGGTTTGAGCCGAGCAGAAGGTAGCTCCATATCATACAATAATAGACGATTTCCAGTCTCAACCCGCCCTCTGATGGCAGTTAAAGAACTAATGTTCTGGGTAATAGCTTGCTGCAAAGCATGATCTGTGCAAAAGGGGTCTAATAGAGGATTTCCAACACCAAGAACTAATGTGGGTATCACTATCAGCTCACTGTAATGTGTAAAATATACTCTGTTGAAAAACTATTATATGGGAGTTCCACCATTATGCCACCCACGAGTGGTGGTGGTGTTAGAACTAGTGCTGTGGATCTATTCCTCGAAATAGGCTATTGCTTTAATTGCTTTTTGATGACTTCCGCAAAACCGAATGTGGTGGCCAAGTCGGTAGCACTAATAGCGGGAGTAAGAATCCCGGCCGAGTCAAACCAATGGCGTACAAAATTTATACTTGTCACTACCTAGCCTGGCGCCCAGCATTAGTGGAATAGGGCAAGGACTGGTTAGCTCAGCATCAGGATAATGTGACAAAGTGGGATATCGGGTCATGATGCCAGCAGGCCAGTCTCACAGTGGAGCAGCACTATAAAGTCACCATGAATGTGAACTGTCGCAAATCAGTACCCATCCTGAGATGTTGCCAGAATGCAAAACCCCAACATACAAAACTGCCACAAATGAATACAAATGTCCAGTATGCCTCCTCCCCACCCATACCTACCCCCATGGCTAGGCTATATGAAGGGTGGAGGGAGACGCGGAATACAAGCTTCTCATGGTGGCAAACAGTCAGTCAGTAGAATAAACATAATCTATCTATTCACCAGTGTGTCCCCCTTCTCAGGAAAGCAGGGGAAAAAACCATAAAAAAGAAGTTTGTTTTATTTAATGATGCCTCTAGAGCGCATTGATTTTCATCATCGGCTAATGGACATCAAATATCTAGTCATTCTGACATATTTCTTTGGAGGAAACCCGGTGCTGCCACATAGGCTACTCTTTCCGATAAGCAGCAAGGGGTCTTTTATATGCACTTTCCCAGACAGGACAGGATATAGCACAGCCGTTGATGAACCAGTTGTGGACCAGTGGTTAGAACGGAAAATAGCCGAAACTGCAAATGGGTCCACTGAGCAGGATTGATCGGATGACACACACCGACACAGGTGGACACGCTCCCGCCTGAGCTACATCTCGCCCGCCCCCCCAAGAAAAAACATCAGTGGAGTGACACAACAAAAGCATAATGAGAGAGTGCAATTTGACGCCACACCTCACAGGCTTTAATTCTCTGTGTCATGCATTAGGGATGGAGAGGCAGGAAACCGGACAAAACAGCACTGGCTGACTATCGTAACTGACTCCATTGGCAGTGCCCCCTCCGACATGGAAAAAAGTGTGGTGTGGTCTTTATGGCATTATGGCATTATGGTAATGTCCTTATCAACAAAAACTTAACAACCTATCATTCTGCCACTTTCCGCTTTTATATTTTATTTATTTTGTTCCCTCGACAACGGGTAGAGCTACAATTGACAGAATGGAAAATAATAGTATTTCTCAAGAACGTATGTAATATATATCTATATAATTATATAAATGATATAAATAGTTCGTTCGTGAATGAGACGGAAAAGAGTAGGACTTAAGTTTTGAAAGCGAGCAGAGTGACAGTTGGCTCACGGTGTAGAGGAGGCATGGAGGAGAGAATGCCCGCTCCACAGTGAATAACATTCAAGTTAAGGTGGTTAGAGAGAGGGCAGTGCAGAGAGTGGGCAGTGCTGAGATAGGGCAGTGCAGAGAGAGGGCAGTGCATAGATGGTGGTGCATAGAGGGCAGTACATAGCCAACAGTGCATAGAGGGCAGTGCATAGAGCGCAGTACATATCCAACAGTGCATAGAGGGCAGTGCATAGAGGGCAGTGCACAGAAGGCAGTGCATAGAGGGCAGTGTATAGAGGGCAGTGCATAGAGCGCAGTACATATCCAACAGTGCAGAGGGCAGTGCATAGAGGGCAGTGCACAGAAGGCAGTGCATAGAGGGCAGTGCATAGAGGGCAGTGCATAGAGCGCAGTACATATCCAACAGTGCATATAGGGCAGTGCATAGAGGGCAGTGCACAGAAGGCAGTGCATAGAGGGCAGTGTATAGAGGGCCGTCCATAGAGTGCAGTACATAGCCCACACGACATAGAGGGTAGTGCATGGAGGACAGTGGATAGAGGGCAGTGCACAGTGGATGGTAGTCAGTACATATATTTAAACTATCAACCAGACAGGATGGCCAAATGATTTGAGCACTTGCTGTTCCCAAATGGCAGCTTGTGTGCTTAAGCCCTAGCTGAGTCAAATCAATGACTTAAAAAATCCAATACTTGTCGCTATCTAGGCTGGCACACGACATTAGCAGTATAACTATAAGACAAAGAGCAATGGAATGAGGATGATCAATTTTTGTCTCCAGCCGACAATTCCCCTTTGCTTAATCAATGTCGCGAAAACAAATATTGGGCAGATATAATTATCCAATTTTAATTTACTTGCAGTAATTTAACTTTATATCGATCCACGCTTAGCAGGCAGCACTGACGGTAAGCGAGAGGCAACATTCTACAGAAGCCACAGAGGAAGCCATAAAGGAAGCCACACATCGACAACCACCCCCACCCCACCCCTCACGCCCCCAACCTACCAACTTGCTGCCAGATAAGGGGCCTAGTTTGCGACTGGGGCCGGAGGCTGGGGGCTGAAGGCTGGGGGCCGGGGTCCGGAGATAGGGTAATAAATGGGTGGCAGTAAAGTGCCGCGACGAGATCAATTTCCCCTTTCTCGGCGCCCTGCACGCCCAGGTAGTTGGGTGGTTGCCAGGTAACTGCATTGGCGGACAGCATCACCCGAGTTCCACTGTAACTCATTGGTACCGTGCACTGACCATTTCCGGTACGGCCATTGGCTCATCGTCATGAATCGTGCTTGTGTGTGTGATATGATTATCTCTAAAGTAATATTATTCGAGTTGCAGCTATAACCGGGTATGAAGATTGGGTGGGTGGAGGGAGAGGTGTGGAGGGTGGGTTCTGGTGGGATGGGCCGAGGTGGGGTGGAGAGGGGAGGGGAGGTAGGGGAGGGGAAGGGACGAGGGGAAGGGGATGAGAGGGGAGCGGAGGAGAGAAGAGAAGAGAGCAGATGAGAGTAGAGGAAGGCGAGGGTGTGGATAGGGGGGGGGGGAGGAGAGGAGACGAGGACACAGTGGGCATGAGGGGGAGGTAGGAGAAGAGGAGACATTGAGCACATCATCAGGAGAGGGGAGCAAAGGGAGGGGGAGGAGAGGGGAGGGGAGGAGAGGGGAGGGAGGTGAGGGGATGGGAGGTGAGGGATGGGGGGGGATCGGAGGAGAGGGGAGGAGAGGGGAGGGGAGGAAGGGAAAGGAGGGGAGGGGAAGGGGGAAGGGGAAGTGAGCGGAGGAGGGGAGGAGGGGAGGAGGGGAGGAGGGGAGGAGGGGAGGAGGGGAGGAGAGGAGGAGAGGAGGAGGGGAGGAGGAGGGATGGGGAGGGGGAGGAGGGAGTGGATGAAGAGGAGGGAAGGAGAGGAGGGGGGATGGGAGAAGATGGCAGTGGAAGAAGGGAGAAGCGGAGGGCAGCGGAGGGCAGCGGAGGGCAGCGGTTGGGAGCGGAGGGGAGGTCGCAGCATGACCATACATCAAGATGGTGAATGGACATGCCTGGATACCAGTTGGTACAGGGTGGGCAGTGCAGGGTCCAAGGGTCGCCCGAGGTACCACTCCCCAGTGTGCACCGCTTCACAGCTCCAAGCTTTTCCCCAAGGACTGTGTGTAGTATTAGTTGTATGCATGACCATAACATTCTTAACGTAGCAATCCCCCGGTAGCTAAGCAACTGGCAGGCACTGACACTTCTGTGCGTTTACGGTTTGGGGATGTAGATAAAATACAAGGGGGCATGGGTGGGGAGGGGGGGGGGTGACATGTTAGAAAATTATAGATAAATTTGGTGTGCATATCAGAATGTTGGACATTTTAGGCTTCCATGACATTCAGCTCTGACAGGTTCGGTTCAATTGACTTGGTGTTCACTCTATGCAGCAATGAATATGTAATAAGTATGAATATGTGGTGCATAGAATTTCTAATATTGCACTGAGGATTTAAAAAAAACAACTGTGTTGGACTATCTAATAGAAGGAATCCTAAATCAATTTAATAGAATCTGCGCCATGAGTATGGACATGGCTGCCGACATAGCGTAAAACCTCCAAGTCACTCTGCCGCTAAGTTGGATATATGTAGGATCTAATCTGAGCAAGTGCTTGGTTTTGAAAATGGGAAACTTTCATCGATTATGCAAGACTGTAAGACTTGGTTATTGCACCATGGACCCCCTCCCCCGCCCCACACACAAACACATCACGGAATTATATAAAGAGACATCGCGAAAAATGTCTTTGAAGGTGGGAGACCGGCACTTCTGTCAGCAGGTAATGGCAGCACTCTACGCTGAAATAATGACAGCGACAAAGTTCTCTGTTGACGTGCAGCTAAGTGACGTGAAGAGGTGAGAAACCAGGCATGTTCAGATAGAGTATGGGGAGGGGAAGGAGAGGAGAGGGGAGGGGAGGGGAGGGGAGGGGTGGGGAGGGATGAGAGAGGAGGGGGAGGGGAGAGGAGGGGGGGAGAGGGGGAGAGAGGAGGGAGAGGGGAGGGGAGAGGGGGGAGGGGAAGGAGAGAGAGGGGAGGGGTGGGGGGAGGGATGGAGAGAGGAGAGAGGAGGGGAGGGGAGGAGAGAGGAGGGGAGGGGAGGAGGGGAGGGGAGGGGAGGGAGCGGAAGGGAGGGAAGGGGAGGGGGGGATGGAGAGAGGAGGGGAGGAGAAAGGAGGGGAGGAGAAAGGAGGGGGAGGGAGGGAGGGGAGAGGAGGGGAGATGAGCAGATGGGGAAGGGAGGGGAGGGTGAGGAGGAAGAGGGAGCAGGGGGGAAAGGGAGGAGGGGAGGGGAGGAGGCGGGGAGATGGGGGGAGGGGCAGAGAGGACGGGAGAGGGAGTGGGGTATCGATATGGGAAGGGAAAAAGGGTGTAAGTTTGTAAAGGGGGAGGGAAGGGGGGAGGAAGGGGAGGGGAAGGAGAGGGAAGGGGAGGGAAGGGGAGGGAATGGGAGGGAAGGGGAGTCAAGGGTAGGGAAGAAGTGGGGTGGGGTGGGGGTGGAGAGGGGAGGGGAGCACAGAGGAGGAAGGAGAAATGAGGAAGGAGGAAGGAGGAATGAGGAAGGAGGAAGGAGGAGCGAGATGTGCAAGATGGGTGGGATACAACGAAGAAACAAGTGGGGAGGGGGGGGGGGGGTGTTATAGGTTGATGCAGCAGCAATTGATATCCAGTCACCAAGCAGCTAGTGAGGTATTGGAGGCGAAGGCTACTCGCTAACCCCACGACATACATCACAGCCCGGCCCCTTGCTGGAAACTGACAGAGATGACACCCCCCCTTCTCAGCCCCCCCATCACCCCACCCCTCGCAGCAGCAGCAACAGCACTACCACCACTCGACATTCACATACCGGGTAAGTGTCACTATCAACTTGCCGACAAAATGCCCCAATAAGTTGACCGGCCCTTTCTAATCTAATCTGGCAGGTCGTAGGAGTTGAACCCAGGCAGAGTCTAACCAATGACGCAAAAATTGTGTACCTAACATGGCGCTTGCCATTACTAGAATAGGGCAAGGAACAAGGTAACGAGGAAGACTGGTAATTTGTGATTGGAATTTTCCCTGTTTAATCAACAAATGTAAACAAATATATTTAGAAAAATGTGTTACATTTTGTTTAATGGTCTATTACAACGCAAATAAATCAGTGAAATGCCCGAGCACATAGATAAGAATTAATCAACCTTTTTTTGCACAAAGCTACCCACAATAGTATTACTTGCCACTGCCACCAGAGGGCAGGTTGATGGTGGAAATTCTGGTTCAAACCTTATCCCACAAGACAGGTGTTATCTTTTCATACTACCAGAAGGTGGATTGGTAATGGAAATCTACTGAAACATGATGCTTTTTTTTAGATTGTGGGATGGTGGTTTGTTAGTAAGGGGTTCCTGCTACAAGATGGCGCCTTTCCTGTCGACATATTTACGGTGCTTGGTGTTCGGTTATTGATCCTTGTAAATGGACTCATGTCAAAACCGATATACGTAACCCTGGCCACAGGGTAAATTCCCTCGTTTGAGTCCATGTTTTGTCAATAGCCAACTGGATTCTTTATTTTGCTACTTTTTAGGCCCCCCCCCCTAAAACTGTGTCGAAATATCATGTATTAAATATAATATAAGAAATTGTAAACCAAGTCTGTATGGGTGTATGGGTGTATATGGGTGTATATGGGTGTCATGGGGGTGATGAAAATGGGAAATATTGCACCTAGAGCGGGACTCGAACCCACATCTCTTTGCATTCCGGGCCAGTGTGCTAACCATTACACCACCTAGGCTCCCTGATATCAACACACTACCCACGCCTACCTGTCTTTGTGGTTACTTGCCTGAGAGGTAAGTGCAGGCCACTACATGGGTATATATGGGTATATATGGGTATATATGGGTATATATGGGTAAATGGATACATGGGTATATGGGTATATGGGTACATGGGTACATGGGTATATGGGTACATGGGTATATGGGTATGTGGGTATATGGGTATGTGGGTATATGGGTATGTGGGTATGTGGGTAGATGGGTATGTGGGTATATGGGTACATGGGTATATGGGTATATGGGTATGTGGGTATGTGGGTATATGGGTAGATGGGTATGTGGGTATGTGGGTATGTGGGTAGATGGGTATATGGGTATGTGGGTATGTGGGTATATGGGTACATGGGTATATGGGTATATGGGTATGTGGGTATGTGGGTATATGGGTAGATGGGTATGTGGGTATGTGGGTAAATGGGTACATGGGTACATGGGTACATGGGTATATGGGTATATGGGTATATGGGTATATATGGGTACATGGGTACATGGGTATATGGGTACATGGGTATATAGGTATATGGGTATTCGAAGTTCCATCAGGAAGGACTGCAGCTGCATCTAACTATAACTTAAAGCATGCTGGCTCGCAGCTATGGCTTACACAGTGGAATGTGATGTTAGTGGTGGTGGTGGTGATGATGATCGTGGTGGTGGTGATGGTGATGGTGATGATGGTGGTGGTGGTGGTGATGGGAGGTGAATACACATACACCATGATACAGGAAGAGGTATTTTATCAAGTAAAATATGTGTTGAGACAATTCTACTGCAATTAGGATCATTCAGCCCTTGACCTTGTGACCTCACCCGAGTAACATATTTAATTAAATGCTTAGTTATACAGTCAGAGGGGTTTTCTCTCTATAAATAAGATCTGAAGATGTATACATTCATCGAACACTAATTAAGACTAATTTTGAGATAGCAAATAGAGAAAAACGTATCTAAATCGACTGACCAGGGGACCGACTTTATTTAGGGATGTGGAGGGTTTAGGGAGTTAAACAACAAATTACAATGGTATTGTGTGGGCAATCGTTTGGAACTCAAATAAAGTGGTCGATATAGGGGAGTGGTCGATCTGTGGAGGTGGTCGGTTAGAGAGGTTTTGCTGTATAACGAAGCAGGTCACTGCAATAGCAGTCCTCAAGGAGAATATCACAAAGCCTATGTTTACTATACTAATACAAGACCTTTAACTATGCCTAATAACATATTTGTATTTTCACCTACCTCTTCCCTGTATGACGTCACAGAATACATTTGTGTTGATCGTTATAATCTACTTTACATAGTTTGACTGGCTAACTTTGGTGATATTTGAAATGAAAGTATGACAAATTAATGTTGGCAAGAACATCAACATATTGTCATCCTTCAGTAGGAGCATTCTATTAGTACTAGATTGAATTGGTATCCCCTTCTATGCAGCAACACACACTTAATAAGTGCACCAGTATTTAAGTTGGATATCTAGCATCAAGTTTAGGTGAGTGCTTTGTTTTTGATAAGTTTAAGTATATCAAATATTCCTGTAAAGAATGTTCATTAAATGTACCAGGTTGCCCGATTTTGAACTGGATGGAGTGCAGTGTAAGAATTAGTCCACTGACTCATGAATGTATCCCCGGTCATGGGAAACTGCACATTAAACTTGCTTGCTGTGTACGATTTAGTGCACTCACCAACCAATGTATTTACTGGCCATGTGGTATTGTGCATTTAACTAGATTGCCCTGTAAGATTTAGCGTACTCACACACCAATGTATTTACTGACCACATAGCACTGCGCATTTAACTGGATTACTGTGTAAGATTTAGCGCACTCACCCACCTATGTATTTACTGACTACATGGTATTGCACATTTAACTGGATTGTTGTGTAAGATTTAGTGCACTCACCAACCAATCTATTTGTTGGCCACATGGTATTGTGCATTTAAATGGATTGCAGTGTAAGATTTAGTGCACTCACCCACCAATGTATTTACTGACTACATAGCACTGCACATTTAACTGGATTGCTGTGTATGATTTAGCGCACTCACCAACCAATCTATTTGTTGGCCACATGTTATCGTGCATTTAACCGGATTGCTGTGTACGATTTAGTGCACTCACCCACCAATGTCTTTACTGGCCACCTGGCATTGCGCATTTAACCGGATTATCATGTAAGATTTGTTTGTTTGTTGTTTTATGTCCTAGCAACATCTAAGGTGATATCAGGATGGGTACCGACTTGTGACAGTGCGCACTCATGATGACTTTATAGTGCTGTCCCACTGGGAAACCAGGTCGCCGGCACCATGACCTGGTATCCCACTCAGTCACATTATCCTGACACTGAGCACACCAGTCCTTGCCATGTCCTAATAAGGCCAAGTGCCTGGTTAGGATGCGACAAGCATACATTTTTAAGTCATTGGTTTGACTCGACCAGGTTTCGAACCCATGACCCCATGATCTACCAGCACGGGAGACGGATGCTCTAACTCATTCGGCCATCCCGTCTGGTCCATATCATGTAAGATTTAGTGGACTCACCCACCAATGAATTCACTGGCCACGTGGCATTGCGCATTTAACTGGACTGCAGTGTAAGATATAACACACTTCTCACCCACGTTATCAGCTTAGCTACCTCAATCACACTTCAGCTGAGGTTCAGCTGCCAGGTTGTCTCGCCAAACCGACAGGTGCTATCCCCATTGATCCGTACACCTGCCGCCTTGCTGTCCACAAGAATCACACTCTATCCACTCCAACCAACCAACTGCTGTATCTAATTACCCCACTCAAAAACGCATAAATTGAGTTAAGAGGCTTTAAATGTAAACATAATAAATTATTACTAGTTAGAGTCTTTTATTTTTTGTTTTATTTTTGTTTGTTTTGGGATTTAGGCTCCGGATGTTCCTTCTAGGCGACCTTGTTATCTATTAGTAAGACGCACCCAGTCGGCAGTGCCATGTCATCAATAAGTGATAAGGTGAAGCCACAATGACCCACCAGCAACCAAACACACGCAGGCACTGCACACAAAAACTCCCCAATAGGTCAAGCTCAGCCGGTACTTGTTACCTTCAGTCTGCTCCATAATCATGAACTGGCATAGTACTACGTATCCCAAGTGCCTCGCCAATCCACCAATAATCTATGTGTAGAGCCTTAACATCCATCATTTTCAATCTGTAGTGTTAGTGTGTTCTAACTTCTAAGTTGCTTATCCATTCAAATAAAAACTGAAGCTTTATGTGTCTTCTCTCTAATAGTACCATCCACATTGGTCGTAATGCGAAGCATTACGTTTGATGCGAGGAGAGGAAGAGACCCTCCCCCGGGCTGTCGCGCTGCGCTCTCACCTCACCCGACGCCGCCGCGCGCCGCTCCCTCCCCCGCCCCCCTGTCGCGCAGCATTCGCGCCTCACCCGACGCCCGCTGCTCACCGCTTCTCGCCCTCCCCCGGGACGGCAGCATTCACACCTCACCTGCTGTCGCCCGTCCCCCTCCCCTTATAAGGCCGCCCGCCGGCCTACCTCAGGCCGCCCCCTCGGGCGCGCCGCGATCGCTCTCCGCCGCTTTGGTGGAGGGCTCCTCGGCACCCCCTCACTGAACACCTACAGACATTTGACTCTGCCTGAACTTTCTTATTTTTTATCTGTACATTTCCCTTTGCTCCTCATGAGCCCTATCATCGCATTGCTCCTTATGAGCCCCTTTATTGTTGCTCCTCATGAGCCCTCTCATTGCATTGCTCCTCATGAGCCTGTTCTCTTCCTCTGTATACTCTGTTGTTGAGGCGTCAATAAAATGCCTTTCTTTCCACCCCCGCCTTGCCTTCTTCCTTTTCGCGCATCAGAAAATGACTTTGCTAACCTGAAGAAAAATAATGCTTTATCAACCCTATTTATGCAGAAAATCTTCTTTTGGTTCAACTAGAATATCCATGAATTTATTAGCAATATGGGGAAGATGTCATAGATTAAGGTGGCCACTGTCGCATTGCATATATCGGACGCCATTCCAGGTCTAGTGTATTCAACATTACTACTACCTACGCTTCCGAATCCACGCCTACCTCTCAATCTGGCTCCTTACCTGAGAGGTCAGTGCTGTAATAAAGTGGGTTATTTGGACTAATCTTGGTTAAATTTGATTAAAGATTGGTTGGTTGTTGGAATTTTACATCCTGGCAACATATAAGGTCACATCAGAAAGGGTACTGACTTGTGACAATGCGCACTCATGGTGACTTTATAGTGCTGCCCCTCTGGGAAATCGGACCACCAGCACCATGACCCAATATCTCACTCAGTCACATTATCCTGATGCTGAGCTAACCAGTTTATAGGAATTATACCCTGACCTATTAATGCCGAGCATCAGGCTAGGAAGCAACAAGTATCAATGGTGTAATTCATTGGTTTGATTTTACCGGGAATTGAACTCCCGATCTCCTTCACGGGAGGCCTGCACTCTACCGATTCGGCCACCGCGACCGATTTTTTATTTAAGATGGTTGGTGTGAGTCACCCTAGAGAATGTGTGGTTACACCTCCCAACCCCAAACCCCCCCCACCCCTAGATGGATGTACACGCAATCAATACACAGTGCATGGATAAGAAGCATCTGGAATAGAATGGCGGTCAAGGCCTGAACGGCGTGTACTTGGAGGGATGGCGGGCAAGGTGACTGACGGCAGAATTAATACTCAAGGATGAAAGTGGGTCTTGGCAAAATAAGTGGGGAAATCAAATTGAGGATTAATACACTTGATGGCAATTCCACGGAAAACAAGGATTTCAAATAGGTTAAGCACTGTTCAGTGAATGTGGGAAAATGCAGATTTTTTTGTTTTTGTTGTTTTTAGTCTAGCAGACATCTAAGGTCATATCAGGACAGGTACCAATTTGTGACATTCTGCACTCATGGCAACTTTATAGTGATGTCCCAGTGGGTTACCTGTCTGGGCCGGCACCATGACCTGGTATCCCACTCAGTCACATTATCCTGACACTGAGCACACCAGTCCTTGCCCTGTCCTAATAATGCCAAGCGCCTGGCAAGGAAGTGACAAGTATCAATTTTTAAGTCATTGGTTTGACTCGAATCTAACTCATTCGGCCATCCCCTCTGGGCTGAAAATGCCGGAAGTCAGGTTTATAGTCTCTTTGTTGTGGCCATATTATCGCCCATATGTACCTGTTTCTTGTTTGGGTTGTCTAAGGTAAAAAAAAGAATGGACAACAATTGTTGTCATATAGCACTGATTCCTTGGCATTTTGTTGCAAAGTCATATGTAGTGCCCACAATGACCCTCATGCTTAAAGAATTGATGATGACGATGATGGTGCTCCCTGCACTTCCACCGCCTCTTCGGGGGAGCCTTAAAGAGGACAGGATATATTAGCTATTTATACTCAGTCAACAGGTGGTCATGTGACCAGCCCTCCCTGCTAGAGCTGGGTATTTAATAACCTGTGACACATGCCTCGGGATGAGTCCATGACTAGTGCGCAACCTCTCAGGTGAATAAAAGTCTATACCGACACTCTGGTATTCATGTCTTCCTTTACTTGTTCCTTTCCACGGCTTAAGTAAGGAGAACCAACCTCATCACATATGAATGGAAGGATAGTACACTGTATTAGTAAACAGTTGCTTATTCACCACCATGTAGCTTAGAATTATAAAAAATCAAAGAGGAGTAAATCCAATAGAATGGAAGTTGTATGCAGCAATAGTTCAGGTGCAAATCCTCATGAAGGCCAATCCAAATATTTAATTAAATTACAAAATCTTTACCTGAATGTAATTCGAATTCTCACTAATTCCACTTTCTTGAAATGAAATGATTATGGAGCAATGGATACAAAATAGGAATGTAAACAAAATTAAAATTTTCAGTGTTTGACTCCCAAGACAATTTTTGGATTGGCGTTTATGTGGATTTGCGCCTGTACTTATTTTTACACTGATAGCAGATTATAGTTTTTAATTC
>CM059189.1:65619862-65690386 GCA_030323885.1 Branchipolynoe longqiensis
TTATTCAGGATAAAAATGAACTTTCAATACAATGGATACTATGATTTTCCCGTAACGGTACACCAACGGGATAGACGTGGCAGGCGTGGTGGGTGGGCCCTAGCCCACATCTACCCGTGGCTTTATACCTAAGAAAGAAAAACAACAGTTAATCCTCATCTGTACCAGGTAAGATTCGTTTATAAACTAACTATTTTACCTCGTCGTTATAACCGCCCCCTCAGGCTAGCCTCAGGCTAGGGAGACCTCTACATAATTAATTTGTATCCTTAATATCATCCATTCTTATATAATATTCAACGTTTTTGTTCTCACCTATTCTTGTTAGTTGGCGAGCAGGCGCTTTGCAATGCCGGTAGGCTTTTCTTGTCGCTTGTTGTAATGTTTTGCAAACGACTTAGCCGTCTTCCAGCCTGCATGCGCTAGTATTCTTTTCACAGAAACACCTAGCAACCATGCCTTGGAGACCATGGCACCTCTAGTTGAGTGGGATGAGTATTTGCTCGTATCCACTCCAGCCAATTTCAACACCGTAATTGTCCATCTGGCAAGGGTGTCTTGTGAAATTGCCTTATGTGGCTTTATAAAGCTCACTAATAGTTGTTGTGATGCACGTAGATCCTTTGTTTTAGATATATAAGCCCGTATGGCTGACACAACACATAATTTCCGATCACTCGGAAAACAGTCTAAGTGAACCGTAGATAAAGGGTCACCTAACGTGTTCGATTTAAGCAATTGTGCTAAATCAATCGTAGCTTGTTTCTTGTCTATTTCTAATCCAGTTAAAGACAAAGCAACAATGGTCTGTCCTCTGTGTCCGGTTACTAATAATAACAAGACCGCGACCTTAAAACCTAATTGTTTTAAATCTAACCACGAGTTGTGAGGCCAAGCCTGAAACAACTTAAATACTACAGACACATCCCAAAACCGACTATACTTTGGTTTTGGAGGATTCCTTTGATAAATTGAACGAAGTAAATATCCAAGAACATTATGTTTTCCAACTGTTTCACCATCAATTCTCGGTAATATGATTGATAACGCACATCTTGCCGCATTAATCGACCCAAAGGATAGTCCCTCATCCTCTAGAGAACGAAGAAAACGAGCTACTTGTGAAATTGTTGGATTTGTTGGCTTAACTTTCATTAACAAACAATGTACACCCCATTTCTTTAATTAGGATGTGTACATTTTGACAGTTCCTGGCCTCCAGGCATCAGCTACTATCCTATTCTCAGTAATTTTGTCCAATCCAAATTGGCGCAGCTGGTTCCTTAGAAAAGGAATGCCAATAGGGGCGTCGTTGACACGTCGCCGTGAACCACTAGCGGTCCGTGGTGTGTCAGATTCCCGAGTTTTCTTGGGAATCGTATATGTTCTTTTGCCAGTTGTGAAACTACTGGCAGCCAAGGTTGCGTGTCCCAATCGGACACCACCAGTATAGCATGTGTCCTTTCCAAGCCGATTTTCCTGACAACTCGGCTGATAATGCTAAACGGTGGGAAAATATAAAAATAATTATTTTCCCAGATAATATCAAATGCATCTACTTTCCAAGCCTCTGTTTCAGGATGCCAAGAAACATAACAAGGTAATTTGTTATTATTTCGTGATGCAAACAAATCAACTTTAGGTGTACCCCATTTTTCACAAATGAAGTTAAAGAAAGGTGTAGAGAGAGACCATTTTAAACGGTCATGGAAATTTCTACTTTTATGGTCTGCAAGTGTATTTTGTGACCCTGGAATATGTGCTACAGTCAGCCAGACTTGTTGAGCCTGTGCCCAGTTCCAAACCAGTTTAGACAACTGATTGCAAGACTTTGATTTGGTTCCACCCATGTTACGAATAAATGCCATGGCAGTAGTATTATCAGTTAGTATTCTAACTTGTGATTTATGTATCTTTACTAAACTACATAAACCCAGATAAATAGCACCCAATTCTAGCGCATTAATATGGTCTGATTTTTTCCCATGATCAAGCCATCTACCTCCTGTTGTGACCCCATGTCAATGAGCTCCCCAACTTTCTAACGAAGCATCAGCTCTAGAGATTTAATATGTGCCTTCCCGTATAGAATAGCGGGTGCATACGATATCATTATCCCAATAAGGACTGCGACCTGTCTAATTTTAGGTAACTTAATAAGCTGGGTCGCTGTATTCATAAACTTAATTAGTTTTTGTTCTGTTATCGACACTGTAACTGTGTATTCAGAATAAACCCTAAACATTTGAGTTGTTTTGTTGGTTTAAGCACTGACTTTTGTGGATGTACATAAAACCCCAGTTTAGTGAGTAATGCACATAAATCCAAAACTGCATTCACACAATCAATTTGTGTTGATGCTATAATAAAGGAATCATGTATGAGCAGTTTAGTGAATAAATGAGGGGCACAAGCTAAACCATTCGGCATGCAGGTAAACTCATAGAGTTGGTTATCCCAAAGAAACCGAAGAAATTTCCGGTCTTTTTCTCTTATGGAAAGCGTATAATATGCATCTTGTAAATCAACACTAGCCATCCATGCATCTGGCGTAATCAGATCGCGTGCTGTATCTAGCGAGAACATTTAAAAAAAAATTGATATTCAACCATTTTATTAAGGATTGTTAAATCCAGGATCATTCGAACCTCGCCATTAGGCTTTGGTCTCGAGAAGATGTTTGAAATAAACTCTCCTGAACAGTATGTCACTTTTTGTATAATTCCTTTCTCAAATAATTTTTGTACCTGTTTAGTTAGTGCCTCTCGTTCAACCGGTTCAATGTTATAAGGAAAAGGTATCCTGCCTTGTACCGGAATTTGTGTGAAGGGAATGTGAACACCCCTAACTATTTGTAAAATTTCTTGGTCACTAGTAATTTTGTGCCACTCAGAAATCTAATTATTAATATTACCAGCCACAAAGTTGCTTACAGTTTGTGTGGTTTTAGAGGCTGGAAGGACTTGTAACGTTTGTGTTTCAACCTCTACTTGGACCCGCCCCTGGGGAAGGGTCTTGGCGAGTTGACACCCCGGCCTAGTGGCCGTACAGTGTTGTCGGTCCAGCCTGAGCGAGCGCCCCGGCCCCGAAAAGCTTGACCGAAGTTTGAGCCCGGTCTGGTTCCCCTGGTGAACCGCCGTGGACGAAAATCCCCTCGTGACCTTTTGACACGAGGAGTTTCCTGTGTCTTCTTACCATCCATGTTTTTGCCACTCTTTATAGAGGTATTGTAGTTGACCGCCAAACATTTTGGTGTTATCTAAAGGTTTCCCTTTAATCGGCTCTGGAGCAAGAAAGAGCGTAAACTCTTTCCCATCATTATCAGTAACCTTCTTTGAGCGAGCCACTTCTTTGCCAGCATCTGCGCAAACTGACTTGAAAACATTTTCATATCTTCGATACGACAGGTAATTACCTGCCGCCGCCAACAATGCAATACCTTTGTCCATCGTCTTAGCCAAAGACGAGAACTTGTTTTCTTGTTGCATTCTGTTTGCTACAGGAGCAATAGCTGTTAAGGTACCAAGCACCGCCTTATGCACTATGTGCAACACATCCTCAAACCTCTTACGGTCCTCCGTCATATTGACATCTCGATCCATCTCCTTAATGATGGAGTTGGGAACACCTTTAATGCCTGTTAACTCATCTGATAACTTAGAAATAATCTCCGCCGGCTTAAACGTGCGGAAATGGCCATTAATGTTCTCCCGCATAAGCGTAGTGGTTTTCACTCGCTTAGCCCTTGGCTTCTCGACTTTCTTAGCCACTTTGCCCCCAATGGCAGCATAGACAGCTTCATATTGCGTGTCTGAGTCCGATTCCGTGGACGTGGAATCCGTGGACGAGTCCGAAGAAGAAGAAACTTTCCTCTTCTTCTTCTTCTTCTTGGACTTGGTCTTGCGCTTTTTGCGAAGCCCAGTCTTCCCCCTCTCCTTGGTGAACTCATCACCCGAAGAAACAATCTGTTTCTTCTTCTTTCTCCGTTTAGGAGAAGGAGGAGGAGCCCTAAGCTCCATCGCTGAGTCTGTGTCAGAGAAATCCTCCAGAGAAGACTCTTCTTGCACACTCGGCATTCGCCGTTTACGAGACACCGGTGGTTTGAGAGCCATTATGTGACTCTCCATCGCCGCAAACCGCGTCTCCCAATTTTGAGGCGCGGCACCGTCAGGCACTATGTCCTCCTCGGAGAGAATATGTGCCCCGGGCTGTGTCGCAGGCTCTGCCGACAACACGGGTGAGGAGTCGTACTCCTCGTCCCCGCCACTCGGAACACGCCCCTCGGCTGCTGCTGTACCGCGATTACTCCGCTTCGTGGCCATCGGGAGCTGAAACAAAAAATGTTGATCAGTCCCGGTATATATATATGTCACAATATGGTTGTTTCAAACTCATTTGGACATCTATTGGTGTTAGAGAACGTCTTTATACCGTTATAACACAGGCGTAATAAGCTAAATTTGTGCGTGGGTTGTGGGTCAAGCCCAAACCTTATGCAGGGGGTCGGGACCAGTTTTCGGCACGCCCATCCCTCTGTCCCGCCAACTTCTCCACCCGTGACTACAAACGTCACAAAGTGGAGAGGAAAATGTATACGAAAACTCGGAGAAAAGAGGAAGAAGATAGGAATCGCTGAAAAAGTTTGTGGGGAGTCTATAAAAAAAAACCAGGAGCATCTCCAACATTACTCTCTATTAGAGTACGAGAGAATTTCCACAGGAGACGAGGCAGAGCCCACATCTCTACCCATAATCACACGGTGACTCGGGTGTTGACAGAACCGCTAATGAACGGTTTCAATCCTTCGAGAAGGAATTTTATCCTTGGTTTTTTATGTGTGTGTGTGTGATGTACAACAAATTATCGAGTATATTATGCAATGGAAACATGTACTCTATAAATGTTTTCCTCCTTTGACGCATTGTTGGAGTGCCCCCCCCCCCAACTGTCTGGGTAATTGGCCAATCCCCCCCCTCGCCATATACATACACCCACACATACATAGATATACATACATACATACATACATACATACATACATACATACACGCATACATACATACATACATACATACATACAAAACTAGATACATACATACATACATACATACATACGTACATAGCAATGTGGCCTAAGCCGAGTGAACTATCGCTCTAAAAGAATTCTTAAAACAAAAACAAAAACAAACAAAACTCTGAAAATAAAAGAGAGAGGATCGGGCCTGGAGAACTCTATCATCCCACCCTTCACCACACGCTCCACATGTCATTGTGGGAATGGCATTAATCTCCCAACACAATGCACACACAAGCAAACCTCATGAAGTCTGATTGACAACCGGAGTTCTCAATCCCACCCGTAGACAGCCTGATGTCTGGATGTGTTTGTATTCAATTTTTGTTTTATGTTTGTCTATTTCCCTTCTTCTTTTCTTAAAGTGGTTAGAAGTTGTTTATGAACCGAGAAGACTATATTTAAGCAGGCACATGGATCACTGCTGCATGGCATCTGTTCTCTAAAAGTGCCTTTATAGAAAGTAGCTTACTATTATGTCTGTTGGAAGTACATTGTTGCCGCGGCTATTTGTAATTATGTACGAGGCTAATTTGGTTATAACAACAACAAAAGTACTAACATTTAAAATTGTCTAACCTGAAAGTTGGTTGGTTGGTTGTTGGAGTTTTACGTCCTGGCAACATCTAAGAGCCTATGCTGAATATGGCCTATGCTGCCGACACGGCGTAAAGCAACCACCAATCAATCAATCAATCAAGTAACATCTAAGATCATATCAGGACTGGAACTAATGTGTGCTGCCCCACTGGGATACCAGACTGCCAGCATGATGCCCTGATATCCCACTCAGTCACATCATCCTGAGACTGAGCCAAACAGTCCTTGCCCTATCATAATAATGCCGAGTGTCTGACTAGGAAGCGACAAGTATACATTTTTAAGCCATTGGTTTGAATCCCATGATGTAACCAAACGGGAGACGGACGCTCAACTCATTGGGCCATTCCGTCTGGTCTCAATTTTTAAGTCATTGGTTTGACTCAGCCAGGGTTAAATCCCACGATCTACCAAAACGGGAGATGGACGGTCATCTCATTTGGCAATCCCGTCTGGTAACAACAACAAAAGTAATAACATTTAAAATTCTCTAACTTAAAAGCACAACAGACACACAGAACGCTAAGTATTCCTAAAGCAATTGTAGACTTCTTGTTCTGTATAATATATGGTGCATTTTAAAGACAGAGCCATGAATTATTCACAGTGGCCAGTGTAGAGAAAGACCTCATTGTAGAGAGAAACTGCACATAGTAGTTGTCTAGTACAGTTGAAAGATGCAATGTTAAAGAACCGATGGAATGTGTAATGCGGTCGGTATGATTTCCTTCTTTTTTACAAATTCTTTTAATTTGTATAATAAATAACTATTTTTAGCAATCCACCTACTTACGAGGACTACTATGATGCCTACTACTAGGCACCATTAAATCCAACGGGTTTGAGCCGAGCAGAAGGTAGCTCTATATCATACAATAATAGACGATTTCCAGTCTCAACCCGCCCTCTGATGGCAGTTAAAGAACTAATGTTCTGGGTAATAGCTTGCTGCAAAGCATGATCTGTGCAAAAGGGGTCTAATAGAGGATTTCCAACACCAAGAACTAATGTGGGTATCACTATCAGCTCACTGTAATGTGTAAAATATACTCTGTTGAAAAACTATTATATGGGAGTTCCACCATTATGCCACCCACGAGTGGTGGTGGTGTTAGAACTAGTGCTGTGGATCTATTCCTCGAAATAGGCTATTGCTTTAATTGCTTTTTGATGACTTCCGCAAAACCGAATGTGGTGGCCAAGTCGGTAGCACTAATAGCGGGAGTAAGAATCCCGGCCGAGTCAAACCAATGGCGTACAAAATTTATACTTGTCACTACCTAGCCTGGCGCCCAGCATTAGTGGAATAGGGCAAGGACTGGTTAGCTCAGCATCAGGATAATGTGACAAAGTGGGATATCGGGTCATGATGCCAGCAGGCCAGTCTCACAGTGGAGCAGCACTATAAAGTCACCATGAATGTGAACTGTCGCAAATCAGTACCCATCCTGAGATGTTGCCAGAATGCAAAACCCCAACATACAAAACTGCCACAAATGAATACAAATGTCCAGTATGCCTCCTCCCCACCCATACCTACCCCCATGGCTAGGCTATATGAAGGGTGGAGGGAGACGCGGAATACAAGCTTCTCATGGTGGCAAACAGTCAGTCAGTAGAATAAACATAATCTATCTATTCACCAGTGTGTCCCCCTTCTCAGGAAAGCAGGGGAAAAAACCATAAAAAAGAAGTTTGTTTTATTTAATGATGCCTCTAGAGCGCATTGATTTTCATCATCGGCTAATGGACATCAAATATCTAGTCATTCTGACATATTTCTTTGGAGGAAACCCGGTGCTGCCACCCGGTGCTGCCACATATAAAAGACCCCTTGCTGCTTATCGGAAAGAGTATCTTTCCGATAAGCAGCAAGGGGTCTTTTATATGCACTTTCCCAGACAGGACAGGATATAGCACAGCCGTTGATGAACCAGTTGTGGACCAGTGGTTAGAACGGAAAATAGCCGAAACTGCAAATGGGTCCACTGAGCAGGATTGATCGGATGACACACACCGACACAGGTGGACACGCTCCCGCCTGAGCTACATCTCGCCCGCCCCCCCAAGAAAAAACATCAGTGGAGTGACACAACAAAAGCATAATGAGAGAGTGCAATTTGACGCCACACCTCACAGGCTTTAATTCTCTGTGTCATGCATTAGGGATGGAGAGGCAGGAAACCGGACAAAACAGCACTGGCTGACTATCGTAACTGACTCCATTGGCAGTGCCCCCTCCGACATGGAAAAAAGTGTGGTGTGGTCTTTATGGCATTATGGCATTATGGTAATGTCCTTATCAACAAAAACTTAACAACCTATCATTCTGCCACTTTCCGCTTTTATATTTTATTTATTTTGTTCCCTCGACAACGGGTAGAGCTACAATTGACAGAATGGAAAATAATAGTATTTCTCAAGAACGTATGTAATATATATCTATATAATTATATAAATGATATAAATGATATAAATAGTTCGTTCGTGAATGAGACGGAAAAGACTAGGGCTTAAGTTTTGAAAGCGAGCAGAGTGACAGTTGGCTCACGGTGTAGAGGAGGCATGGAGGAGAGAATGCCCGCTCCACAGTGAATAACATTCAAGTTAAGGTGGTTAGAGAGAGGGCAGTGCAGAGAGAGGGCAGTGCTGAGATAGGGCAGTGCAGAGAGAGGGCAGTGCATAGATGGTGGTGCATAGAGGGCAGTACATAGCCAACAGTGCATAGAGGGCAGTGCATAGAGCGCAGTACATATCCAACAGTGCATAGAGGGCAGTGCATAGAGGGCAGTGCACAGAAGGCAGTGCATAGAGGGCAGTGTATAGAGGGCAGTCCATAGAGGGCAGTACATAGCCCACACTACATAGAGGGTAGTGCATGGAGGACAGTGGATAGAGGGCAGTGCACAGAGGATGGTAGTCAGTACATATATTTAAACTATCAACCAGACAGGATGGCCAAATGATTTGAGCACTTGCTGTTCCCAAATGGCAGCTTGTGTGCTTAAACCCTAGCTGAGTCAAATCAATGACTTAAAAAATCCAATACTTGTCGCTATCTAGGCTGGCACACGACATTAGCAGTATAACTATAAGACAAAGAGCAATGGAATGAGGATGATCAATTTTTGTCTCCAGCCGACAATTCCCCTTTGCTTAATCAATGTCGCGAAAACAAATATTGGGCAGATATAATTATCCAATTTTAATTTACTTGCAGTAATTTAACTTTATATCGATCCATGCTTAGCAGGCAGCACTGACGGTAAGCGAGAGGCAACATTCTACAGAAGCCACAGAGGAAGCCATAAAGGAAGCCACACATCGACAACCACCCCCACCCCACCCCTCACGCCCCCAACCTACCAACTTGCTGGGAAATCGGACCACCAGCACCATGACCCAATATCTCACTCAGTCACATTATCCTGACGCTGAGCTAACCAGTTTATAGGAATTATACCCTGACCTATTAATGCCGAGCATCGGGCTAGGAAGCAACAAGTATCAATGGTTTGATTTGACCGGGAATTGAACTCACGATCTCCCGCCCGGGAGGCCTGCACTCTGCCGATTCGGCCACCGCGTCCGATTTAGTATTTAAGATGGTTGGTGTGAGTCACCCTAGAGAATGTGTGGTTACACCTCCCAACCCCAAACCCCCCACCCCGAGATGGATGTACACGCAATCAATACACAGTGCATGGATAAGAAGCATCTGGAATAGAATGGCGGTCAAGGCCTGAACGGCGTGTACTTGGAGGGATGGCGGGCAAGGTGACCTGATGGCCAGAAATAATACTCAAGGATGAAAGTGGTCTCAAATTGAGATTAGTACACTGATGGCGAATTCCACGAAAACAAGGATTTCCCCAAATAGGATTAGCACTGTCAGTGAATCGTGGGAAAATGCCGGATTTTGTTTGTTTGTTGTTTTACGTCCTAGCAACATCTAAGGTCATATCAGGACAGGTACTAACTTGTGACAGTGTGCACTCATGGCAACTTTATAGTGATGTCCCACTGGGAAACCAGGCTGCCGGCACCATGACCTGGTATCCCACTCAGTCACATTATCCTGACACTGAGCACACCAGTCCTTGCCATGTCCTAATAATGCCAAGCGCCTGGCAAGGAAGTGACAAGTATCAATTTTTAAGTCATTGGTTTGACTCGACTCTAACTCATTCGGCCATCCCCTCTGGGCTGAAAATGCCGGAAGTCAGGTTTATACTCTCTTTGTTGTGGCCATATTATCGCCCATATGTACCTGTTTCTTGTTTGGGTTGTCTAAGGTAAAAAAAAGAATGGACAACAATTGTTGTCACATAGCACTGATTCCTTGGCATTTTGTTGCAAAGTCATATGTAGTGCCCACAATGACCCTCATGCTTAAAGAATTGATGATGACGATGATGGCGCTCCCTGCACTTCCACCGCCTCTGCGGGGGAGCCTTAAAGAGTACAGGATGTATTAGCTATTTATACTCAGTCAACAGGTGGTCATGTGACCAGCCCTCCCTGCTAGAGCTGGGTATTTAATAACCTGTGACACATGCCTCGGGATGAGTCCATGACTAGCGCGCAACCTCTCAGGTGAATAAAAGTCTATACCGACACTCTGGTATTCATGTCTTCCTTTACTTGTTCCTTTCCACGGTTTAAGTAAGGAGAACCAACCTCATCATATATGAATGGAAGGATAGTACACTGTATTAGTAAACAGTTGCTTATTCACCACCATGTAGCTTAGAATTATAAAAAATCAAAGAGGAGTAAATGGAAGTTGTATGCAGCTCATACACAAAATATTAATGGCAATAGTTCAGGTGAAAATTCCCGTAAATGCCAATCCAAAAATTGACTTACCTTTTTTTGTATTTACCTGAAGGTAATTTTAATTCACACTAATTCCATGCGAAGAAATGGTTATGTAGCAATGAACAAACAAAATAGGAATGTAAACAAAATTAAGACAATTTTTGGATTGGCGTTTATGGGGATTTGCGCCTGTACTTATTTTTACACTGATAGCAGATTATAGTTTTTAATTCAATAGTCATACTCACTCTCCCTTATATACAGTAGTTTTGGTAGTGCTTCCCCCCCACACCCAACTGATGTAGTGTACAGAAAAACATACACCTTATTCCACGACAAAGATCAGGGATGGAGACTCACCTGAAATGGACAAAGGAAAGAGATTGTTTAGTATCAGGTCAATCAATGCATAGAGAAATGATATATGAAGAGGTTAGGCACAAAACCCTGTAAACAATGATCCACATATTGAGATAAACATTTTTTGTTGTTGGTACATTAGTTGTTTAAGTAGGGTAAATTTCAATTGCGGACAATTGGTCTTCCTCATTCCACTGCTCCTTGCCATATCCTAGTAATGCCGAGCGCCTGGCTAGGAAGCAACAAGTATCAATATTTAAGTGATTGGTTTGACTCGACCAGGGTTCGAACCCATGACCCCACAGTCTACCAACATGCAAGACGGATGCTCTAACTCATTCTGCCATCCTGTAATTGGAGTAAAAAATGTTAACAGTTAATATCTTACATTTCTATTGTTTTGTTCATCGCTCCATACCTATTTCTTCACAACTAATGTGGAGATAGGGAGAATTAAAATTACCTTCAGGTAAATTTAAAAAATGTTAAGTCAGCCTTTGGATTGGTGTTTACGGGGATTTTCACATGAACTCTCCATAAATATATTCTGTTAAAGCTTCAAATTTGGTAAATCAAAGTGTGGATCTAGATTTGATCCTACATATCGAATGTAGATGCTGGTGGACTCATTAAAAATGTCTTGCAGCTTGGTTATCCTATGATGCGTTGTTACCAACATGATGATGATGATGATGATGATGATGATGATGACATTAATTTGGCATGTTTCCACTTCAGACATCTCAACAGTTAACTTTTTTGTTATTGTTTTACGTCCTAGCAACATCGAAGGTCATATCAGGACGGGAACAGTTAACTCTTAAAAGTAAGTTATATCAAACTAAAGAAGTAGAACATAATGATCAAGCTCATATATTTCACAGAATATGACAGGAATTCAAAATCATCAGATTCTGGAACTTTATAAAGAAGTAGAAATAGCACCTCAAATTTCTGAGTAGGACAGTTACTAAGTTAGCTAGCTGCTGGTTCCCACGCATGACCACTAGTTCCCGGACCTGGCAAAGGATGGTGGGGGTAGTAGTGACTACACACTACAGTACTGGACATCTACATGTATAACTAGCAGGGCAATATAAGTCATCATCATCATCATCATCATACTGTCGGTTGCGATGCGACAAAGACTGCTTTAATTACTTGACTGCCACTCTCCATTTAGCTGTCTGCTGTGAGAGTGATGTCTATGAGTCGGTCTTAATGTCTCTCAGCTTCAGATTTCTCATGATGGTATCCTTGAACTGGAGACGAGGGCACCCTCTCTTTCTGTAACCAGAAGACAGTTGAGAATAGAGGATCTGCTTTGGTAGCCTGTCTGATGACATCCTCATGAGGTGTCCAGTCCACCAGAGATTCTTTTTGATCAGAAGATCTTCCACAGAGGGCAGCCACATCTGTTCGAGTATTTCCTTATTTGTCACTTTGTCCTTCCAGGTTAGCCTCATGAACAGATGACTCATCATGAAGGCATGCAGATGTCTCATCATGAAGGCATGCACATTTCATTAAAGCTGCCTGCAAAAGTGTTGAAGTGCTGCTGGCTTTTGCAAGTTACCACTCTCTAGGGGAGCAAATAGAGGTTTCACACCGGCAAGAACATGTCCAGACAGACGCAAAACTATTTGTCCCTGCAGTGGCTGGTCGGGAGATGTTGGGAGTTCCATACATCAACCGCCCTTAATGCTGCCACAGTGACATGGTTTTCTGCTTAGGGTTTGCTCCCTTAAGCGGGCATTCCTTACACACGTTATGCGGTATGCGGCATGCAGTATGTGGTATGTGAATGCCATGATTCCTTACACGCGTTATGCGGTATGCGGTATGTGGCACATGACTGGCTATATTTAAAAAATAAAAATAAACAACTATTCTCCATACTGCTCTGTATATGACCAAATATTGCATTTATATCTATGTAACTTTTTGTACGTCACACGGGGGTTCCTACCTTTATTATAACCAAATTATAGATAAGTATTCATATTTCTGTGCATATGGTAGCATTTTTAGCTTTCCCCTAACCGTATGTCTCCCGGGTGCCCAGCTCACCATGTGTTTCTAATCAGCACCCCTCTGTGTGATTGTTCCGTAATGCTCAGTCGCCTCTCCTGGTGATAAACTAATGGACACATCAGACTCAGGTTTCTATTCGCACCCAGCTTGATGCATACCGGCATGCCGCATCGATCGCTACATGGACCGATCGGAAAAACGCATTCGCATACCGCGTGTAAGGAATGTAGCTCATAGGTTTCAAGGCGTTTCGATTTTTTGTCGCATTCGCATACCGCATAACGCGTGTAAGGAATGCGCCCTTTAGCCATTGTTTCTGTCAAGAACCTGTACCACAAGTCAGTGGCTTACAACTCTGAGGGCAGGGGAGTCAAACTCCCTGAGGTATTGCAATACCTGCAATACCTGCAGTACCCACCCAATATAAATATGGATGACATATAAATGTGTGGCAAGAACCATCTCCTAAGTTAGCCAGTTTAAAGCAAAGTTACTTCAAACTAAAAAGTATGGTAGATAATGACGATCAACCTAATATATTGTATTCCAGAAATCTACAGAAATTCTAAATCGTCGAACTATGTAACTTTAAAGTAAGTGACTTTAACGTGACTTTAAAGTAACTTTAAAGTAACTTTGAATTAACTTTGAATTAACTTGAAATGAACTTGAAATGAACTTGAAATGAACTTGAAATGAACTTGAAATGAACTTGAAATGAACTTGAAATGAACTTGAAATGAACTTGAAATGAACTTGAAATGAACTTGAAATGAACTTGAAATTAACTTGAAATTAACTTGAAATTAACTTTGAATTAACTTTGAATTAACTTTGAATTAACTTGAAATTAACTTGAAATTAACTTTGAATTAACTTTAAATTAACTTTAAATTAACTTTGAATTAACTTTGAATTAACCTTGAATTAACTTTGAATTAACTTTGAATTTAGTTTAAATTAACTTTAAATTAACTTTAAATTAACTTAAAAGTAACATTAAAGTGAATTCAAATAAACTTTAACTTTAAAGTAACTGTAAAGTAACGCTAGAGCTACTTTAAAGTGACTTTAAAGTAACTTAAAATAACTTTAAAATAACGTTAAAGCATAGTGTTTATACGGAAGAGTATGGCTTGGAGGTATTATAAAAAAAGAAATACAACAGAAATTCAAAACCATCGGACCATGCAACTGTAAGCAGACATTACCGCATGGGTAGTCAGCGACATGGAGGGTTAGTGTGCCGCCAGGCGTGTGTTATTAACTCTCACTAACAATCCTAAAAGCAGTATCTGTCGTCCCACAGGTGACATAAGGCTGCTCACTAGAGGCAAATAACAGTCAGAAGCGTGCCAAACTTCATTACATTAACAACGGATTTAAAAAAAAGGAAAATTGATAATTATTTCGGTGAGACGGCTTGATCGTTGGGAACACCCTTGGGATTCGGATAGCATGCTACTCGGAATTTACTGAATCACCTGTCGGCGATTAATAATAATAATAATAATAATGATGATGATGCTGATGATGACGATGACAATTATGATGATGATGATGATGATGACGATGACAATTATGATGATGATGATGATGATAATAATGATAGGTGATTTCCACGACTAACTCCAGACGTGATGGCTGAATGAGTTAGAGCGTCCGTCTCCCGTGTTGGTAGATCCTGGGATCCTGGGTTTGAATCCTGGTCGAGTCAAACCAATGACATAAAAATTGAAACTTGTCACTTCCTAGCCAGACACTCTGCATTACTAGGATAGGGCAAGGAGCAGTGGAATGAGGAAGACCAGTCATCTGCGACTGAAATTTCCCCTCCTTAATCAACGAATGTACCAAAAATAAAATATGTTTAAAGTCACCCTCTGGTGGTAGTGGAGGAACTAATATGTTTAGTTTTAAACACCACCAATAGATATCCCCAATATGTTGATAGGATGCAAAACCCCAATCACAGCTGTGCTAAAGGGTACATTGCGAAATTCATTTGACATTACAATGATGATTTTAGTGCATAAAATATATTATTCGTTGGTTGGTTGTTGAGGCTTTACGTCCTGGCAACATCTTAGGTCATATCAAGACGGGTACCGACTTTTGACAGTGTGCACTCATGGCGACTTAATAGTGCTTATAGACAGTATACTTAAGACAGTCCTCAATACTCCATACAACCCTCTGACACTTATACTTCATAGAGTATGGATGTAGGAGAATATACCGATATACTTACAACAGTTCTCAATACTCATTACCACCCTGTCACAGTTATACTTCATAGCGTATGGATGTAGGAGAATATACTGACATACTTAGGACAGTTCTCAATACTCATTACCACCCTGTCACAGTTATACTTCATAGCATACGGATTTAGGAGAATATACTGACATAGTTAGACAGTTCTCAATACTCATTACCACCCTGTTACACTTATACTTCATAGGGTATCGATATAGGAGAATATACTGACATACTTAAGACAGCTATCAATACACATTACCGCCCTGTCACACTTATACTTCATAGAGTACGAATGTAGGAGAATATACCAATATATTTAAGCCAATTCTCAACACTCATTACCGCCCTGTGATACTTATACTTCATAGAGTACGAATGTAGGAGAATATACCGATATGCTTAAGCCAGTTCTCAACACTCATTACCGCCCTGTGATACTTATACTTCATAGAGTACGAATGTAGGAGAATATACCGATATACTCATGCCAGTTCTCAACACTCATTACTGCCCTGTGATAGTTATACTTCATAGAGTACAAATTTAGGAGAATATACCGATATACTTAAGCCAGTTCTCAACACTCATTACCGCCCCATGATACTTATACTTCATAGAGTACAAATGTTGGAGAATATACCGATATATGTAAGCCATTCTCAACACTCATTACCGCCCTGTGATACTTCTACTTCATAGAGTACAAATGTAGTTGAATATACCGATATGCTTAAGCCAGTTCTCAACACTCATTACCGCCCTGTGATACTTATACTTCATAGAGTACGAATGTAGGAGAATATACCGATATGCTTAAGCCAGTTCTCAACACTCATTACCGCCCTGTGATACTTATACTTCATAGAGTACGAATGTAGGAGAATATACCGATATGCTTAAGCCAGTTCTCAACACTCATTACCGCCCTGTGATACTTATACTTCATAGAGTACGAATGTAGGAGAATATACCGATATACTCATGCCAGTTCTCAACACTCATTACTGCCCTGTGATAGTTATACTTCATAGAGTACGAATGTAGGAGAATATACCGATATACTTAAGCCAGTTCTCAACACTCATTACCGCCCCATGATACTTATACTTCATAGAGTACAAATGTTGGAGAATATACCGATATATGTAAGCCATTCTCAACACTCATTACCGCCCTGTGATATTTCTACTTCATAGAGTACAAATGTAGGAGAATATACCGATATGCTTGAGCCAGTTCTCAACACTCATTACCGCCCTGTGATACTTATACTTCATAGAGTACGAATGTAGGAGAATATACCGATATGCTTAAGCCAGTTCTCAACACTCATTACCGCCCCGTGATACTTCTACTTCATAGAGTACGAATGTAGGAGAATATACCGATATACTTAAGCCAGTTCTCAACACTCATTACCGCCCTGTGATACTTATACTTCATAGAGTACGAATGTAGGAGAATATACCGATATGCTTAAGCCAGTTCTCAACACTCATTACTGCCCTGTGATACTTATACTTCATAGAGTACGAATGTAGGAGAATATACCGATATACTTAAGCCAGTTCTCAACACTCATTACCGCCCTGTGATACTTATACTTCATAGAGTACGAATGTAGGAGACTATACCGATATGCTTAAGCCAGTTCTCAACACTCATTACCGCCCTGTGATACTTCTACTTCATAGAGTACGAATGTAGGAGAATATCCCGATATACTTAAGCCAGTTCTCAACACTCATTACTGCCATGTGATACTTATACTTCATAGAGTACAAATGTAGGAGACTATACCGATATGCTTAAGCCAGTTCTCAACACTCATTACCGCCCTGTGATACTTATACTTCATAGAGTACAAATGTAGGAGAATATACCGATATGCTTAAGCCAGTTTTCAACACTAATTACCGCCCTGTTAGTTACCACTGTCACGGAGGCAGCCAACAGCATGTCACGTGACAAATTCTTTCCCGGCGTTCCAACTAATTAGGACGTGGCTTTGAATAGATTCTGACGTCACCTCACACTGTCACAGTCAGTAATGAACTGCAGATGTGTGACAATACAGAGAAACCCTGCAAATAGATGCACAAGTATCACCACAAGGATGGAGACATGTTTGTTGTTTAAATATTGTCGAGGGTGCTTTAATTTAATTTGTTTTAATTCAAAGGTGGCCATTTATTAGGTGTACGCTTCAACTTGCATAGTCCAATGGTCTAGAGTCTCCGGTATATTTTTGTTAATACATCTCACATATTTTATTTTAGGTTGTAACCTTTTTCTCACCATCGATAACTTTGAAGATAGTTGAACTGGACTGCTGTCCTTGTTGTGACTGGATTATCACCCATGCCTAACTTTTTTCTGGGTGGCATTTACGTATTTATGCCCAGAGTGCGGTTTCTGAGACAGAGGTGAATCATTTATCCGGGGTTTCAGTTCTAGCAACATCTAACGTCATTCATATAAGAAAATTTCAGAAATCATCGAAAACGCGGATATCTGTTATCAAATTTCCAAAACCAAAACAATTATCCAGATTTGATTCTACATATCTAACTTAGATACTGGTACACTTATTAAACATCTGTCGTCACATAGAAGGGAACACTGAGATAATGGAATAGAATCTGTTACTGCAGCAGAAGCCTATGGTATCACTCTTTTGGCATGCTTGTTAAAATTAATTTTTCATGTTTGTATTTCAAATATCTCAAAAGTTAGCCATTTAAAACAAAAGTTACTTCAAACTAAAGTAAGATAGATTATAACGATCAACCTAATAATTATCTCCGAAAATGACGGCAACTCAAAACTATCGGACTATGCAACTTTAAATATATATACGGTTGGGTTGGTTGGTTGTTACTAGAGTTTTACATTCTGGCAACATCTAAGGTCATATCAGGACGGTGTATATATATAGCAAGGGCCCGGCTTATTGGGAATAATATTAGGTAGGCCAAAAACAATAACCTACTGACCTAAAGCATAGGCCATGTGCCCACTACACTGTGAACACAATACCAGAGGTGGGTGCATAGTAAGTAGGTACATGCCGACTGGTTCGCCAGTTGTCCAGGCTTGCCATTGCCCAGGGTCACTTTGTATAGGGTGTGTACAGAGCCACTCCGAATCACGTGACTTTTTATTGAGCATACACTACAGACGGGAGGGCCTCCCCCCCCCCTCCCCCACGCACACCCCACTCCTCCTCACCACCACCCCCACACCACCACACCTCCTCACCCCTACCACGTGTGAGACGGGCGCCCTTTGAAGCCAGACTGAAGGCGATCAGTCGGATCACAAAGGGGCCTCTGGAAGTATCCCTTTCTTAAGCCCCAGTCACAACTACCCGGATGAGCCCCAGATTTTTAGCCGGACCAGTCGCCCGGACTGTCCCGGACAGCCCCAGATAAAATCGCTATTCTGGTCGTTTTTGGCATCACGGTCATATGTACCCGGACGAGCCCCGGACTACAAGCCCAGATCACCCCGGATGAGCCCTGGACAACCCCCGGACTACCCGGATTAGCCCCGGACAACCCCTGGACGAGCCCCGGACAACCCCTGGATGATAGCCTGAAATGCGGGACTCATCCTGGGGTAGTCCGTGAGTAATACGTGGTCATCTGTGCCAATCCGTGGTTAATGCGTGGTCATCCGGCGTGTCCGGGTCTTATCCGGGCAGTTCGGGAATGGTCCGTGGCTACATCGCAGCAAGTCCTGGGCTGGTCCGGATTAAACCGTGGCTAAAACATTGCTCATCTGGGGTGAAACAGCCCCGGACTGGCCCAGACGTGGCACGGACTACTCCCGGTCCACCCCCGGACTACCCGGACCACCCCCGGATTACCCCCAGACGATGCCGGATCGAGCCCGGATCTCAAAATGCCCTGGTCTGCCCCGGATGTTTTAAACATTTTAAAACATCCGGGGCATCACCAAGGATCACCAAGGACCAGCCACGGCTGAGCCACGGATCACACCGGATCACCACAGACCACGCCGGATCACAGTCCAGGGCTCGTCCGGCCCCTGATCCAGGTAGGTGTGACTGGGGCTTTAGCGATGATGGGGAATGGACTGGGTATACCCATCCCATTCATGTAAATATGAATCCCTAAATGTTCCTCACTCAACAGCATGATGCCGTACTTGACGCATGACCCTCTATCGATCAGCTGATGCTAGCGGAGAAAAATCGTTAATGCACAGACCTGGTTGTTAGATCGACCTCGGTGTCGTAGCTGGAGAATATGACTACATTGATCTGAGAGAAAATGCTTCAAATGTATAAAAGTGTAAGGCTTCAGGCCATAGAAAGAGATGTGGAGAGGGCTGCCCTCTATGGAAGATCTTCTGATCAAAAAGAATCTCCGGTGGACTGGACACATCATGAGGATGTCATCAGACAGGCTACCAAAGCAGATCCTCTACTCTCAACTGTCTTCTGGTTACAGAAAGAGAGGGCGCCCTCGTCTCCAGTTCAAGGATACCTTGAAGAGAAACCTGAAGCTGAGAGACATTAAGGCCGACTCATGGACATCACTCTCACAGCAGAGAGCTAAATGGAGAGTGGCAGTCAAGTAATGAAAGCAGTCTTTGTCGCATCGCGACCAACAGCATGATGATGATGATGATGATGGATGTGTGTATTCTCCACCAACCATTACCTACTTGTTTTATTTTTATTTTGTTTTTTCTTGGTTGGACTAAACTAAGATGGCTATCTTAGCATACTAACTAACTCTGAGAAACAAAATGGTCAACTAGGATGGCTATCTTAGCATACTAACTAACTAACTCTGAGAAACGAAATGGTCAACTAGGATGGCTATCTTAGCATACTAACTAACTCAGAGAAAGAAAATGGTATTTCTCATAATGCCGAGCGCCAGACTAGGTAGCAATAAATAATTGTCCCATTCATTGGTTTTACTCGGCTGGGTTCTCGAACCCCACGAACTGCCAAAACGGGATAGGGGTGCTCAAATTATTGGGCTATCCGGTATGGTTAATATGATGTGGTTTTAATATTTTTTCCTTGTTAATATGATGTAGTTTTAATTAGTTTTTCCTGGTTAATATGATGTCGTTTTAATTAGTTTATCCTAGTTAATATGATGCAGTTTAAATTTGTTTTTCCCTGGTTAATATGATGTAATTTTAATGTTGTTAATTAAAAGAAGAATTTGTATGTATGTCATAGTGACCACGAAATAATTATTGCTGGACAGACCAATCGAATGAGAGGTAGAGTCCAAAGGATTTCTTTTGTGATCAGTGTACCAAATTCCACACCAGTATGTAACTTGGATTAATAATATGGAATATAATGTATTATATTTATATATATATAGGTAAAGGCTAATTATTATTATTATCCTCTTCTTTGATGCATGCTTGTGGTAGCCTATACAAAGCTTGTAGCTCTCAGATATAGTGGCATGCAGCCTCGAAATCGTACAGGAATGTTTCTCTGGCCCAGGCCCTGTCCAGCACATTCTTGAATTGATGTATGGTAGCTGCTTCCACCGCTTCTTTCGGTAGCTCATTCCACATGTGTATCACTCGCTGTGAAAAGAAGGCCCCTCTGAGTGAGCTGTTGTACCTTGGCTTGAAAAGATTCTTGGAGTGACCTCTGGTACTGCTTCCCTGTATGTGTCTGAATAGCAAGGCCTCATCCACATTATGCTCAGCATTCAGGAACTTCCACATGTTGATCATGTCCCCATGAAATCTTCTGTATGTGAGGCTTGGCAACTTGAGTCTCCTGAGTCTGTCTGGATAACTAAGATCCTTCAGATGTGGCACTAGCTAAAGGGGCTGTCACATTACGGCGTATGGCGGGAGCGTATTGAAAACCTACGTACGCCATCGGGTGCCACTTTCGGGTGTGTTTGAGCGTATGAGGAGCGTATGAAGAGCGTATGCGTAGCGTATGCGTAGCGTATGCGTAGCGTATGGGAGCGTATGGGAGCGTGCTGTGACATTTTTGACAGTATGGGCCATACGCCCTCATAGGTCGCGTTTTTTTGAGCATGCACAAAAAAATTTGGACGGACGGATTTATGAAAGCGTATGGCGGCGTATGCATCATAGGCTTCACATACGCCGGCGTGTTGCGGCACTGGCGGCGTATGCATAGCGTATGCGTAGCGTATGCGTAGCGTATGCGGCGTATGGCGACGTATATGACGTAAGCCGCTACGCCGCCATACGCTCCCGCCATACGCCGTAATGTGACAGGGCCTTAAAAGTTAACCTTCTCTGAACAGCTTCAATGGATTTAATATCCTTATTCAACTTTGGGTGCTAATGAAACATTATTAATAGGGGAAAGTGGCTGAAGCAGCTTGTTTCAATAAATCTGCAGGTATTGATTAGCGTCCAGACGAGCGTTCCATCCAGACCCCTCCCTGCACAAGGTCGACATGTTTCTGTGGCTGCTGATAATAAATTGTAATTGTGTGTGATTCTAATAAATGGAGAGTATTGTAAGTTCCGCTAAACAGTTACGTGTGCCATATGAAATTGTGTCTGTGTCAATCACTGATAATGACGACGTCGATGACGATGACGATGACGAGGAGGGTGCGAGGAGGAGAAGGAGACAGAGGAGAAAGAGGAGAAAGAGGAGAAAGGAGAAGCAGGAGGAGGAGAAAGGAGGAGAAAGGAGGAGAAGAAGGAGAAGAAGGAGAAGGAGAAGAAGGAGATGGGAGAAGGACGAGAAGGAGGAGAACGAGGAGAACGAGGAGAAGGAAGAGGAGAAGGAGGAGGAAGAGAAGGAGGAGAAGAAGGAGGAAAGGGAGGAGATGGGAGAAGGAGGAGAAGAAGGACGAGAAGGAGGAGACGGAGGAGGAGAAAGGAGGAGGAGAAGAAGGAGAAGGGAGGAGAAGGAGAAGGAGAAGGAGAAGGAGGAGGAGAACTGAGAAGGAGGAGGAGAAAGGAGAAGGAGGAGAAGGAGAAGGATGAGACGGAGGAGAAGGAGAAGGGAAGAAGGAGAAGGAGGAAGAGGAGAAGGAGGAGGAAGATGAGAAGGAGGAGGAAGATGAGAAGAAGGAGGAACAGGATAAGACGAAGAAAGAGGCACAGGAGGAGAAGAAGGAGGAGGAGATCCTAGTAACTGACATATCAATTGGGCTAATGTGGTAAAAACGAAATAATAACGATAATTTAAAAAATAGCACACAAAACCGCTGTCTATCCTCTGCACAGCCGTGTTAAAATAACATCGGAAAATCAATAGGTGGGCATATAATCTGTTCTATGAAGAAAGGCAATTGACAAATAGGTAGCAGTACATATACATATAAGGCCGCACTCCCTCCCCATCTCACCCCCCCCCCCAACCCATTCCGGCCCATCCCTCCGGGCTTCACCCAAGAAGAACGAGGCAAGCAGACGGATATGGGCTCAGGGGGCGGTCAGTACAGCCGGGTGAATGGGTGGGTAGGTGGCTAGGTAAGTGGGTAGTTGGGTGGGTGGGTGGGTGGGTAGGTGGGTAGTTGGGTGGGTAGGTGGGTAGGTGGGTAGGTGGAAGGGTGGAACATTATGATGGATGTGGCCACTCCATAAAGTCAAGTTGAAAGCAGGGGAGGGGTGTGCAGGGGAGGGAGGAGGGAGAGGGGATGGAGGGGGGAGGGAGGGTGGGAGAGGGGAGGGAGAGGGGAGGAGAGGGGGGAGAGGGGAGGGAGAGGGGAGGGAGAGGGGAGGGAGAGGGTAGGGAGGGGGGAGGGAGAGGGGAGGGAGAGGGGAGGGAGAGGGGAGGGAGGGGGGAGGGAGAGGGGAGGGAGAGTGGGAGGGAGAGTGGGAGGAAGGGGGGGAGAGAAGAGGGGGGGAGGGGAGGGAGGGATGGGGACGGAGGGATGAGGAGGAATAGGGAGGGATGGGGAGGGATGGGGAGGGATGGGGGGAGGCTTTGAGTTTAAGGAGTTGTCGTCGTCTGCCACTAAAATGGCATGCTGGTCAAAAGAAATTAACTGACAAATCACGTCTTTTTAAAAGTGGCTTCGTTTCACTTATAAAGGCCAAATAGATCTTTTTCCAGAGAGCGGAGCCTGACCGTGACCTCGATTGGTTTGCTGTACAGTGAGATGGTACCCACAACATTAGTTGTTACAGCTGCTATCAGAGGGAAGGTTGGTACTGGAAATCATCTATAAGACCTTTACCACAAAGAATGCTGCATATTGAGGTGCTACTCACATTAGTTCTTCCAATGCCATCAGAGGGAAGATTGGTGATGGAAATCATCTATAAGACCTTTACCATAGAGAATGCTGCTACCCACATTATTTCTTCCACTGCCTTCAGAGGGCAGGTTGGTGGTGGAAATCATCTATAAAGCTGCGAACACACAGGACGCGTATCTCGCGCGTGTGTTTGTCTCGCGTTTGTCGTGCGTGCGTCACGAATCGGTTTTGGAGCGATTATTTACGCTTGACGCGTGGTAACGCTTGGCTTTTGACCGACTTTGCCTGTGTCTGTGTGTGTGTCTCTGCGTGTGTGTCTCTGTGTCTGTATGTGTGTATCTGTGTCTATGTGTGTGTCTCTGTGTGTGTGTCTCTGTGTCTGTATGTGTGTATCTGTGTCTATATGTGTGTCTCTGTGTGTCTGTCTCTATGTGTGTGTCTCTGTGTCTGTGTCTATGTGTGTGTCTCTGTCTGTGTGTGTCTCTGTGTGTGTATGTGTGTGTGTCTCTGTGCGTGTCTCTGTGTCTGTAGGTGTGTCTCGGTGTGTGTATGTGTGTGTGTGTCTCTTGTGTCTGTGTGTGTGTCTGTGTGTGTGTCTCTGTGTGTTTCTCTGTGTCTCTATGTGTCTGTCTCTGTGTCTGTATGTGTGTCAGAAACACAGAACACACATAGAGACACACACAGAGACACAGACACAGACACACACAGACACACCGAGACACACACGCAGACACACAGACACACACACACACAGACACAGAGTAACACACATACACACACACACACACCGAGACACACAGAGAGACACACGCACCAATGATGCATACGCGTGGCAGACGCATCCAGTGTGTTCGCTATTTGCGCGCGAGAACCGCATGACGCTCGCTTGTACTTTACGCACGCCCGACACACGTGTCCTGTCTGTCCGCAGCTTAAGACCGTAATCACAGGGTATGCTGTTACCCACATTAGTTCTTCCACTGCCGCCAGAGGGCAGGGTGGTGGTGGAAATCATCTATAAGACCTTTACCCCAGAGAATGATGCACATTGAGCTGCTACCCACATTATTTCTCCCACTACTATCAGAGAGCAGGTTGGTGGTGGAAATCATCTATAAGACCTTTACCACAGAGAATGATGCACATTGAGCTGCTACCTACATTAGTTCTCCAGTACTTAGTACTATCAGAGGGCAGGTTGGTGGTGGAAATCATCTATAAGACCTTTACCACAGAGAATGATGCACATTGAGCTGCTACCGACATTAGTTCTCCCAGTACTTAGTACTATCGGAGGGCAGGTTGGGAGTGAAAATCGTCCCTTCTGAGCTGGTGGGAGACCATATTTAGGGATGGTATCCATGATCTACAGCAAATAAACCTCTTTGTTCGTTAATACCCCCATCACACCAAACTAGTTCTCAAAACGTCCGACCCCACTCTAAAACGGGTTGTGTTCAGGGTAGAACGTGGCTGAAAGAAAATTGTGGGCATGCTCAAAGTTCTGGAGCACCATTCCATTCTAGCCCGTCTATTCCATTTGTAAACAGACCATAAAAAGTTGCTACTACGTCCATTCCGTTCACACACAGTTTGAGCCTGTTCAGCAACATTTTCAAGAACGTACTGAGAACTAGTTTGGTGTGATGGGGGTATTAACGACGCCCCAGCACAAAATGTAGACATCGGCTATTGGGGGTGGGGGGGGGGGGGGGGGCAGATACACCTTAAGCACCACGTCGTAGTAGGTCCTAGTCTGATGTACATTTTGGCGTTTAAATGATATCTAGAGAAGTCAGAAACTCATCAAACTGAGACGCGACGGTCATTAAAACTGACGTATGGCAATCATGGGGTACGCAGGAGTAATCAGTCACCAACCATGCATACCCCATTATATCACGTGATATGCCTATAAATAGGACTTAATAACAACACACGCTACCGGACGGAATGGCCTAGCAGCAGAGTGTCCGCCTCCTCTGCGCAGGTCGCGGGTCCGATCAGACTTTAAGTCACAACAATTAGTGTTTGTCGCTGCCTGATTATTACTAGGGTTTGTTTGTTTGTTGTGTTATGTCCTAGCAACATATATGGTCATATCAGGTTGGGTACCGACTTGGGACAGTGCACGCTCATGGCAACTTTATAGTGCTGCCCCACTGAGAAAACAGACCGCCAGCACCATGACCTGATATTATCCCACACAGTCACATTATCCTGATACTGTGCTAACCAGTCCTCGTTCTATCCTATTAATGCTGAACGCCAGGCTAGGTAGCAACAAGTATCCGTTTTATAAGTCATTGGTTTGATTCAAACTCCTGACCTTCTACATGAGAAGCCTGCGCTCTACCGATTCGGCCACCACGTCCGGCTATTACTAGGATGAGACGAGGAAAGGTTGACCTCGTGTCAGAATAGAGTGACTGAGTGGAACATAGTACCAGTGGCATGCCATCTCATGAGGGTGGATACTATAAAGTAATGGTGTGGCAGCTCTATAAAGCAGTCATGAGTGTCAGGGTGTGCCACAGATCGGCCCTGTAAATGAAAGGTTGAATTATTGATTGATTGATTGATTGATTGGTGGTTTCTTTTTGCCGTGTCAGCAGTGAAGGCCATATTCACGATGAAAATTGTAAGTTTTTTTCATTCAACCATCGCTTTTACATTTAATAGATGGGTACCTTATTCCGACTGTGCATGCGCTGAAAATGGCGCCGAGAGCAAAGCAAAGGTGCCCGGCCATTGAGTTTGCCAATACGCGTGGGGCAAAACTTGGATTTTTATTCAAAATTAATAGAAATACATAACAATTTAGCATAAACATGGATGCACATATGCAATATAATGATACAATGAATATATCTAAGACAAAAGTAGCCATAGTTAAGCATTTTGAGTTAAGAAACATAATTTCACACAAACAAATACATACGGCCATTAAGTTTCCCGATACTTTTTAAAAAAAGAATAGAAATACATAACAATTTGGAATAAAAATGGATGCACACATACAATATATTGATCTGATGAATATATCTAAGACAAAACTAGCCATAGTTAAGCATTTTGAGCTAAGAAACATACAATTCCACACAAAACAATCAGTCATTTACTACACTGGCTATGGCTCTGACACTAGTCTGAGTGACCAGATTTGTTTAGATCTAAATGCTGATGGCATAAGATTTGCTACTTAGATTGATGTAAATGCAACGCTGGATAAAAGATTAACATCTTAATTTATCATATATATATTTTTTAGTTGGTATTCTATGTTTCAAACAAGAGCTGAGATGAGCTGAAACTAGCACATTTCATAGCAGCTGTCATTGTCTTAGCATTAGCCATGTGCTTCACGCGGGTTTGTTTTTCTTCCACACATCCCACAATGCACCGCACCGCTGGAATGACGATCTAGTCTATTAAAAGCATACAATCAATTATATGTCAATAGAGACTTATGAATTTGTTTAACTCAAAATTATACATGGTATGGCCAAGGTAAAGAAATCTGGTCTAGATAGATACAATTCTAGACAAGTTGAATCAGTGTCAGGATAATGTGACTGAGTAATAATGCAGCATTTCTATAAAGCAGCGTCAGGGTAAATAACATTTTATGATCAACTATAATTTCATAATAAAATAACATGTTACGATGAAACAGAACTTACTAATAAAATAATTTTTTTATAAGGAAATAACATTTTATACGAGATTTTTATCATTGACTATTGGACGTCTAATATATGGTCATTCTGACATATTTCTTTGGAGGAAACCCGCTGCCGCGACATAGGCTAATCTTTCCGAACAAGGGGTCTTTTATATACACTTTCCCACAGCAGATACCACAGCCTTTGATGAACCAGTTGTGGACCACTGGTTGGAACGGAAAATAGCTCAAACTGCAAATGGGTCCACTGAGCAGAATCAATCGGATGACCCACACCTTCACAGGTGGACACGCTACCACCTGAGCTACATCCCGCTCCCCATTTTATAAGAAAATTACATTTTATAATAACACATTTAAACAATACAATAAAATAATGTATAATATATGTATAATAAACTGATAATAAAATAAAAGTGTAATAAAATAATGTGGATCTATTTGGGAACCGCAGAAAGGAACCGACAAATGTCGTTCTTCTAACAACCTGGAATCGGGAAGTGTACACCTGGCATTAATGCGATTAGCTCGGCGTAGTGATTGGGCGGCAACCTCGCCAGAACCAGTCGATAGTCGAGTGGTTGTTGGAGTTTTCCGTCCTGGCAACATCTAAGGTCATATCAGGACGGGACCGGTCGATAGTGTGCTCCAACCGGAAAAGACACACTCGACACCGGTGATGATGGTTTTAAAGTGGTGCTGTACGGCAGGAACACCACACTCTGGGGTATCATGTCCTAGCACCAAGTGAGGTACTGTCACCACGGGGACTGATCCATGACGGTGCAAATGGAACTCATGGCTGCTGAATCGAGATATCCGCACCATTATTCAGTCGCATTATGCTGCTTGTTGAACCTGTGTGTATGTGTGTGTATGCATGTATGTATACATGTATGTATGTATACAGGTATGTATGTATTTGTGTATGCATGTATGTATGTATGTATGTATACATACATGTATGTACGCATTTGTGTATGTGTGTATGTATGTGTGTATGTATGTATGTATGTAATTGTGTATGTGTGTATGTATTTGCGTGCATGAACGTATGTTTGTTTGTTGTTGTTTTACGTCCTAGCAACATCTAAGGTCATATCAGGACGGGTACCGACTTGTGACAGTGCGCACTCATGGTGACTTTATAGTGCTGCCCCACTGGAAGACCAGGCTGCCAGCACCATGACCTGATATCCCATTCAGTCACATTATCCTGACAGTGACACTGAGCCAACCAGTCCTTGTGCTATCCTAATAATGCCGAGCGCCAGGCTAGGAAGCGACAAGTATCAATTTTTAAGTCATTGGTTTGACTCGACCAGCGTTCAAACCCCCCCCCCCACGATCTACCAACATGCGAGACGGAGGCTCTAACTCATTTGGCCATCCCGTCTGGTCATGTACGTATGTATCATTGTATGCACGTGTATGTATGTATATATATGATTGTATGTATTATGTATGAATATATGTATGTCTGAATGTATGATCGTATATTTTACGCTAAACCAAAGTGGCGGCAGCAGACAAGATTATCTTCATCTACCAGACTCTCTGACTGCAGCTACACACACATGTCCAATGTGCCACCGCACATTCCGAGCACAAATTGGACTCATCGATCATCGACAAGTTCACAACAAATGATGAGTTGTTGTCATCGATGCCACTCATGGACAGCCAAGTGAGATGTATGTACGTATACGTAATTGTAACCTTTAAACAACTTTTTTCTTGAAGATTTATACTGCCTATCATGGATAAGTCGGAATAGACTTGATTTCACCATTAGACAGTTTGTCGATAGAAGGCCCGAGCCTACACTTTTACCGACGCAAGGGATTTTTAACCTCCCACACCACATAGACATGGTATGAGAGCAACTGGCCTTTGATGACATTGTAACTTATACACAGCGGTGGAAATCCAAATAGGCAGAGGTGGGGGCACGGGGAATCAAACCACTGACTTTCAGATTAGGAGTCCGACCTAGAAAAAAAGTCAGATGCTCTAACCACTCCACCACAGAGAACACCACATACTTATGGCTGTAAACCATTGAAAAAGACTTACAATTCCATGGGGACGAGGGTAGTAAGTAGCCTGCAGTGACCTCTCACTGGTCTCAGGCAAGGAGCCACATAGACAGATAGGCGCGGATAGGGTGACTGCATCAGAGAGCCTAGGTAGTGTAATGGTTAGCACGCTAGTCCCGGAATGGCAATATGTGTGGGTTCGAATGCTGCTCTAGGCATAATATTTTCAATTTTCATCACCCCACGATATATTAGTATTAGATGAACAAACTACATAAAATGAGATTGAGCGTTTGTTTGAAGGAGGGGAGAGGGGGGTAATTATGTCCTAGATATTTTGAAAACACAAATCGGAAATGGCAAAAAAGAAATCGCAAGTCCTTTCATCGTTGATGTAATTTATGTTTACAATTTAACGACTGCCACGATTTCCTGTTATCTGGCAGTGCATGCTGTCATGGTTGCAGTTATTGTGTTGCTAGGGATACCAGGAACAATTACAAAAACAACCAACCAATTGAGGTCACGCCTAGTCCACTTAGATCGATGATCTATAATAGGATTTCTGATTTTAAAGCGCATGCTTTCTGACTTTAAAACTCATGGCCCATTACTAGTTAGGATCTCACTAGGTGCCGCGGCCTAATCGGTAGAGCGTGGGTCTTCATTGCGGAATGTCGGGAGTTCGGTTCCCAGTCGAGTCAAACCAATGACTTATGAAATTGATACTTGTCACTTCCTAGCCTGGTGCTCGGCATTAATAGGATATGGCAAGGACAGGTTAGCTCAGTGTCAGGATAATGTACCTACTGTCTCTGTATTACTGTTACTTGAAAGTCCTTTTGCGATAAAAGATGTGTGGTCTTTAAAAACGCGTCTTCTACACAGCAACATACTGTAGCTCGCTAAAATGGCGTCCATTTGATTATATTTGCGAATCACACCGACTGCCTTTCTAACCACTCATTGTTTTTAATCAATTTAAAGCGACATAATCCGATGCGAAATCATGAAATTGTCTAAACAAAAACACATCCCTGGAATTGTTCGCACAGTCGTTAATTGATCTAAATAAAAGATTCATCCCGTACTTGCAGTAGGGGTGAAAGACAACGTACTGTAAATACGGGCGAAAATAGCTTTAGTATTGAACCAGAAGTGGAACTCCTGGTTCCAGTTCTCATCATCATCATCATCAAGCTGTCGGTTGCGATTCGACAAAGACTGCTTTCATTCTTTGACTGCCGCTCTCCATTTAGCTCTCTGCTGTGAGAGTGATGTCCATGAGTCGGTCTTAATGTCTCACAGCTTCAGGTCATTTCATAAAAGCTGGCTGCAAAAGTGTTGAAGTGCTGCTGGCTTTTACAAGTTACCAGCGGCACTCTCTCTGGGAGCAAATAGAGGCTTCACACCGGCAAGAACATGTCAAGACAGGCACAAAACTATTTGTCCCTGTAGTGGCTGGTCGGGAGATGTTGGGAGTTCCATACATCAACTGCCCCTTAATGCTGCCACAGTGACATGGTTTTCTATTTAGGGTTTGCTCCCTTAGCCTTCGGTTCTGTCAAGAACCTGTACCGCAAGGCAGTGGTTTACAACTCTGCAGGGCAGGGGCGCCAAACTCCCTGAGGTATTGCAATACCTGATTACCACAGTAGTGAATGTAGACTCGTGGTAATGCATATATATGTGTGGTAGTGGATACAGAAGTGTGGCAGTGACTGTATGTGGGTGGTCGTGGATACAGACTTGTGGTAGTGAAAATAGACGTGCAATAACAGATACGGATGTATTACAGTGAATGTAGCTGTGTGGTAGTGAATGTAGACATGTAATAGGGTCACTCTCTTGAAAACTGGTCAGCATGGGATGGGTTCCAGTTCTAATGGATACTTATATCAGCACAGAGTTGGTGTAATGGGAGAGAATGCAAAAAGGCAAGATGGCGACCACAGAATACTTTTGATTTCACTCTTAAAATCACTTAAACTACAATTGTATTATATTTTCTTTAACTCAAACATAGCAGGTAAGTGTGAAGATGTGTCTGAAGAATATATTTTGCTTCTTAAGTTAAGAATTGATGTGTTGATTTCATTTACCCAGCCTTTCGCTACTTTTTCTAAAGGCTTGTTTTTCATTCCGACTTTGAGTAGGGTGTGAATCTTTTATCTATAATTGATCCTGCAGTTGTTAAATATTTCTTGCAGATTGGACGTCCTGTGCTACGCTCGACAACGGGCAAACACAGCCTATAACTAGCATTTTTTCGAATCCCAGCTGAGTCAAACCAATGACTTATAAAATTGATACTTTTCGCTACCTAGCCTAGTGCTCGCTATTAATAGGATAGGACAAAGACTAGTTGGCACGTTATCAGGATAATGTGACTGTGTGGGATATTGGTTCATGGTGGCAGCGGCCTGGTCTCCCAAAGTGGTAGCACTATAATGTCGCCATGAGTGCGCACAGTTACAAGTCACTGGTATCACCTTAGATGTTGCTAGGACATAAAACAACAAGCAAACTAGCATTTCAGCGTGCACACCATAATTAATGTCCCGTGTTTACACTTCAAACACCGCCATAGATAACCCTTTAAAATATAGGGCAACCCAATCTAAATTCAGGGATCAAAGCACTGTCAGAAAAGACACCCCCCCTCCCCCACCACACACACACACAGAAATGAACGACAAGGTGCGTAATAATAGAGTCGTAACAATGACAGCAGAACACTCTCCAGCCAGAGTATAGTGATTGGTAATAGGCATGGTGCAAACAACACGCTTGGATTGTTTGTTTGTTGTTGTTTTTACATCCTAGCATCATCTAAGGCCATATCAGAATGGATACCGACTTGTGACAGTACGCACTCATGGCGATTTTATAGTGCTGCCCACTGGGAAATCAGATCGCCAGCACCATGACCCAATATCCCACTCAGTAACATTATCCTGACACTGAGCTAACCAGCCCTTGCCCTATCCTAATAATGCCGAGCACCAGGCTAGGAAGCGACAAGTATCAATTTTTAAGTCATTGGTTTGACTCGACTGGGAACCGAACTCACAAACTTCTGATCTTCCGCACGTGAGGCCTGTGGTCTACCGATTCGGCCACCGCGCCCGGTGCACGCTTGGAAGTTGGAGAGTACAGGGTGAAACCTGAATTATCATGGTGATTTTCCTGTGCTGCCCAGACAGTGCTAAACCTATGGAAAGCTTCGCACATTTTTGCAGAAATCCACCCCTTGTATAGGATTAGGAGACCCTGCTTGACCCCCACCTGCTGCCCAAAGCATCAATACAGTGATATCTACTGGCCCAAGTTTACTGAGCAGCTCTGGTGATAGAATACCATGCAGTGGGACTGGAGAACAATTTCCTAAACCTCTACTAGATACCACAAGGAAGGGAAATGTGGTACTGAGAACTGAGCCATCAGCAGTTATTGTTAATGTTAAGATGCCAAAGACATCTGCTGCATAAGGTCTACTGCAAGCAGCAATTGCCGGCACCAGCTGCTGTTTCTGCTGGAATTACTATGCCAGCTGCTGTTCCGCTTATATTTGTTTGTTATGTAAAACGCCTGAGAACGGCTTGCTGGATTGGGCGCTATATAAATGTTTTATTATTATTATTACTGCCATAATTATATATTCCTGATAATTTGTCATAGCTAACTAATCGACTATTAGCGAAAATTACGGAAATCCCGGAAATCGCAGAGATCTCTCCTTCATCCAAGTAAAGTAACCTAGGTTTATTTTATAAACTATAACGATCGACCGTATCTAAATAACTAAAATGATAGAAAGAAATAGCAGACACTTGTCAAGTATTCGATTATGCAGCTTGGCACTAGAGTGGTGTAGTCTAAATCTGTATCGGTATGCATGAGTTCGACCGTGAGGCACCCCCTGGTGGAGAACTCCGGAACCTCATTGTGAGTGTGTGCGGGGGGGGGGGGGGGGAGGTGCGCAACACCAGAGCATTGTGATGTGGGAGGGCTGGGGGAGTGTGCACTCTGTCAGTGTGTTAGATGTTGCGAGCATTAGAACATCGCCTACACCTGAGCAACTCAGTCACGCCACCCCACGCCCCCTCACAACCCCCACACACACACCACGTATACATTGTGTCTGTGTGTGTGTGTGGGGGGGGGGATGGGATTATGTGATGTTCTGGTGTATACATTGTGTGAGTGTGGAAGCCACCAGCACAGCACACACCCATAGCCCCACCCACACACACACAATCTATACACCAGCACACCACATACCCCCCCCCCCGCACACACAATGCATATATTAGAACAAAACACATATACTAACACCACCACATAATACACATCACCCACCACATCTCAAAACTCCCCCCCCCCAAACACACACAATATATACACCGGAACAAAGCACATCACATACCCACACACACAATGTACACCCCATCACAGAGCACATCACATAACCCTCCTCCCCTCACACACACAATGTATACACCAGCAGAAAGCACCTCTCACACCCACACACACACGCACACACACCCACACGCACACACACACATTAATAGCAAAATAGCCATGTCCCAACTGCAAAAATCCCACCTCATCCTGTCGCATGTACACCAAGCTGATCCCCCACACACACCCACACACCCACACCAACACACCCACACACATTACCGACACTCTTCTCGGCAGCTACACCTAATATTGCCAGCACAGCTCATTTGGCACCATCACCCTGCGTGCACCTGCCAATTTGTTGTTTTTGGGGAGTTTTCAGTCGCATTGGTGCGCCGAAGCCTGCAAATCTGCAGCACTGTATGGGCACCGCTGAAAGCGGTCCCGTGCGGTCAGGAGTTGGCTTCCGATGAGTAGTGGTCAGAGAAATTGGGCCAGGGGTGGGGAGCAGGGGGAGGCTGGGTGGTTGGTCTAGTTTTACACCCCAGTAAGATACTAGGCCAAACTAGGACATGCACCGACTTGTGACAGCGTGCGCTCATGGCGACTTTATAGTGCTGCCCCACTGGGAAATCCGACCGCCAGCACCAGACCTGATGTCCCACACAGTCACATTATCCTGACACTGTGCGCCCAGTCCCTGTCTTGACCTCACCCACCACCCCTCCTACTCCCTCTCCCCCAGCACCCCTCCCACTCCCCCTCCCCCTCCCCACCACCACTCCTCCTCCTCCCCCTCCCCACCACCACTCCTCCTCCTCCACCCCTCCTACTCCCCCTCCTACTCCCCCACCTATTCCCCCTTCCCACCACCCCCACCACCCCACTTCTACTCCCCCCACCATCCCTCCTACTCCACAACCACCACTTCTACTCCCTCCACCACCCCTCATACTCCTCCCACCACCACCTCCTCCCCCCCCCCCCAAGCCACCACCCCTTCCAACTCCCACCACCACCCCTCCTACTCCCCCACTCACCCCTCCCCCACCGCCCAGCCCAACCAACACGGCACCCGCAGCCTCACATCCCGTTAGTTCATGTCCTCCTCTAATCAAATCAGGGCGGATTCTGAACAAAATACTCGCTAATGGACGCGGACTTCCGACTGTGAGAATCCTGCTGCACAGCGATAACTGAGCCGGGCAAAGCAGGCGGCGGTCCGGCATGTCTGATCAGCGCGATACGGATTTATTTGGGGGAGATTACCCAACACCGCCAAGCATGTCGAGAGGAGGGGGGGTAGGGAGGGTTGGGAGGGTAGGGGGTGGGGGAAGGAAGGGGGGAGAGAGGGGAGGGGATGGAGGGGAGGAGAGGGGTAGGGGGAGGGGAGGGGAGGGAGGAGGAGGGGGGAGAGGTGAGGTGAGGTGAGGGGAGGGGAGGCGAGGGGAGGGGAGGGGAGGAATGGGGAGGGGAGGGGAAGGGAGGGGGTGGGAAGGCGAGGGGAAGGGGAGGGGAGGAGAGGAGAGGGGGGAGGGTATGCGAGGGGAGGGGAGGGGGGGGGGGACGTGAGGGGAACGGGAGGGGAGGGGAAGGGATGGGAGTTGTTGGGGTTGTTTTGTTTTGTTGTTGTTGTGGTGGTTTTTTTTGGTGTGTTTGGGTTTTTTTTTGTGTGTTGGTGGTGGTTTGGTGAAACACGGGCGAGGGGAGGGAGAGAGAGGAGGGGAGGGGAAGGGGGGCAGGGCAGGGCAGGGCAGGGCAGGGCAGCGGAGGGGAGAGGGGAGGAGAGAAGGAGAGGAGAGGGGAGGAAGAGGAAAAGGCGGATGAAGAGACGGACAGAGAGGGATAGGGAGAAAGGTGAAGGGAGAAAGGCGGAGGAAGGGAGGGAGATGGGAAAGGGAGAGAGGGGGCACAATTGAGTGAGTATGGGATTGATAGGGCGAAGGGCGGCGTTGTTATTACAGTATTAGACAAGGCTTGCTACACGTCTCATGGCGTTTGCAAACAAAGGAAACATCATTCCTAGAGCGGAACCGGAAGTGCTATCTCCCATTTCGTTAGCAGAGCGTCCTGACCATTAGCGTATCGGATCCCTGAGGCAGCCGGCCAGTTCACGCCTCCCTGCCGTCTGTAGTAGTGTTCAGTGTAGACTGTGGAACATGTATAACCACAACTGAGTCAATCCATCGCCACATATGTATAAGCACCACTAATATAGATCTATCCCCCCACAAATGCATAGCCACTATAGATATAGATTCACCCCCACAAATCTATAACCACTACTAATATAGATTGATCCCTATGAATGTATAACTACAACCGATTATATTCATCCCATAAATGTATAACCACTAGTCATATAAGATTCATCCCCACACATGCATAACCACTACTGATATATATAGATGCATCCCCACAGCAGAGGGAGAGGGAGACCAAGAACATCATGGTTTACAAATATTTCACAGTGGACAGGCTTGAATTATTCAGAGTCTATCAGAACAGCACAACATCGGGACAAGTGGAGAACCATTGCATCCAACCCTCGACTAGAGGACGGAACTATTGATTGATTGATCTCCACACATATACAACCACAACTGATATAGATAGATTCACCCCCAACAATGTATAACCACAACTGATTAGATTCACCCCCAAAAATGTATATCCACAATTGATTAGATTCACCCACAAAAATGTATAACCACAACTGATTAGATTCACCCCCAAAAGATGTATAACCACAACGGATTAGATTCACTCTCACAAATGTATAACCACAACTGATTAGATTCACTCTCACAAATGTATAACAATAACTGATTGGATTCATCCCCACTTATGTACACGTGTAACCATTATCGATATAGATATAGATTCATCCCCACAAATTCACAACTACAACTGATTAGATTCATCTACCGATAACATTTGTGGAATTCCTATATATCTAAGTACTGATATATCCAATAAATAATCAGGGATGAAAGTGGTTTTCGGGGGGAAAAAAGCGGAAATGCTGATATTGTCAGGGAATCGCGGAAAATTCCCGGAAGTTGGGTTTCATATATAGTGGTATACGTTGATAGTGCTGTGCCGTGTGAAGCATGTCATCAATCAATCAATAGTTCCGTCCTCTAGTCGAGGGTTGGATGCAATGGTTCTCCACTTGTCCCGATGGTGTGCTGTTCTGATAGACTGTGAATAATTCAAGCCTGTCCACTGTGAAATATTTGTAAACCATGATGTTCTTGGTCTCCCTCTCCCTCTGCTGCCATTCACCTTCCCTTCCAACAATGTACGGTATATTGAACTCTGTAATAGCATGTATTAGAAGTATATGCTGATATTAGGTACTCCAAAGTGATCTCTATTTTCAACAGGTCAGTATTACATCTTATATATCTGTACAGATCTTTTAAATTGGATCTCAATGATATAAAAATCATTTAGATCGATTGAATAGCTGCAAAGTTATGAGTGTTTAAAGATTGATTTCTTTGCCCCGATTTGTGCACATTTCCAAATTAGCCAAATCTTGGATTTTAGGGTCCCACCTGGAAGCTATTTTGCATATCATCTGTCCAATATTAAAGAATCTCATTCTCTATAGTACAAATAAGAAGCTCAATTTTTTACAGACCATCACTGTTAGTATTCTTTCTGAAATTTCATGTCAAACTTGCTAAATTCCTTAATTTCCAGCAACCACCAATAATAAATTCAGTAAAATATAGAAAAATAGCATAACTCCCGTTCTAATTGTCCTATCACAGCAATCTTTATACCAAAATAACCAGAATCAAAAGCTCTACATGATGACATAATTTTCTAACTGATCAGAGAAAGAAAGACAACATTCAATTTTAGGCATCGCGAGCTGACAATAAAATTAAGAAAAATAGCATAACTCCCATTCTAATTGTCCGATCACTGCACTCTTTATACCAAAATAACCAGAATTAAAAGCTCTACACGATGACATGATCAGAGAAACTGATCAGAGAAAGAAAGACAACATTCACTTTTAAGAATCGCGAGCTGACAATAGCCAAATTCTTGCAGCAGTCACTTCTCAGACCAAGCTTGATGCGCATGATATAAATCTCAACCAAATATTGTTCTGGTTAGGTAGAGGAAGACTTAAGCTTTCCGATGATATAATTTTCAAAACGATCCTGATCAATTTTCAAGGAGGATTAATGTCTTAATGTTTTCACTCCTTCAGTTCAATCAAATTTCCCACTCAGAAACACTCATGCTTGATATACTAATGAAGCCTAGATTCTTCTCTATCTTTTATTGGTGGTTATTTTTAGCTCAGGTCAATGTACTCACCAAGCGATCAAGTTTAGGGAAGGGAGTAGCTCAGACTGGATGAAAACTAAATCGGCGAGCATGCTCAGAGCTGCCGATGGTACCCGCCAACAAGTGTCCATTGACTGTGATTTCTTTCATAATGATGATTAAAAATCAGACACCCTAAAAGGTAAAAGAACAAGCTTTAATTTGATATAATTTTTATTTCAAACCAAGCAGAATTAGTGGAGATTCAAGCCTTTTTAAAATGGTTAAAATAGGTCAAATTTCGCGCTGCGGACACCGTATACGTACTGATAGTGCTGCGCCGTTTGAAGCACGTATGAGTAATATGCGCTGATAGTGCTGCGGCGTCTGCACTAAATATTAGTATACACTGATTGGTGATGCAACAGTAGAGCCTATATATATGTTAATCGTGCTGCCTGATTGAAAAATCCCGGAAATCCGCGAAATCGCGGAGATCTTTCTTCCCTGAATTAATAATGGTAATTATGTCACGGTGCAGTAAGAACTAAGAAAACCCGGATATAATTACTAGATTATAATTACATACATATATATAGACATATATATAATCCGTTGTACTTTCATAAAATGACCAGAAGCCCAATGCTTTGGCACTGACATCAATCACCAAAGGATGGAGGAGTAAGAGGGGGCATAGAGGGGGAGAGGCAGCAGCTTGCAGAAGGATCAAACAAAAAAAAACTATTAAATAGAAGTAAAAAAAAAGACATATCATAAAAATATATATAATAAATATTGTTGGGGGTGAATATATATATATATATATATAAAGGCCTTTGCATGTGATATGAGACCCGGACCCACCTCACCCTACCCCGACTCTCCAAGCAGGGGTGATGTTATTGTAGCATCGTAATGAGAGCTGCTCGCAGGCTATGCTTGGAGAGCTGTGTGTAGAGCGGAAGAGCTGCTCTGGGTTGACTCACCCGTCGTGCAATGAGGCCCCGATGGTTGGGATATGGGGGGGGGGGGGGGGGAGGGGGGACGGGGAGGGAGAGGGGAGAGGGGGGGAGGAATGGGGAGGGGGGAGGGGGAGGCGGAAGGGAGGTGGAAATGAGGAGGGGAGGGAGGAGGGGATGCAGAGGGGAGAGGGAGGGAGAGGGAGAGCGAGAAGGGGGAGGGGAGAGAAGGAGGGGAGGGAGGAGGGGAGGGAGAGAGCAGGTCGCTGAGGGGTCAAGCCTGCTCAGAGCAACTCGCTACAGAATCGATATCTCTGATCAGCTTTCTCCCCAAAGATCTGATAAGACATGTTGCCCAGTCAATCCCGACCTTGGAACCATTTAAGAGCAGCTCAATAGAGCAAAGTACCGTAGAGGCATATACGGTGATGTCTGATCGGCTCAGGTTAACTTAAAGGTGTTGTGTGCAGAGACTAGATCATATCAAACTTAAAGCCCTAGGGTCCTATGGCAGCATCACATGTTCTAAACCGAAACACCTAGTTAATTGCAAACAGAAAATAGCTCTTTTTTAAAAACATTATGAGCTGGCATTAGAGGCCCAATAGGGCCTAGATCAGCTAGAAGAGGATCTGGAACTGTAAGTTAGCTAGACTTGATCCTGCATATCCAACTTGGACACTGATAAGCATATTGTAGTTTTGTATTTCTGTACTATAGTCGACAACGGGTAAAAAAAGCCACAATGACCGTTGATTGCTTTTACTTCAAGTATCTCGAAAGGTAACCCACTGAAATAAGTGTTACTTCAAAGTAAAGTTGTTGATTTGATTTGACGCATACTCTTTTTTCCTTTAAAAAGAAAATTGATACTGTATTTATTCTGCACATAGCGATTAAGCTTCTTTGAGGGTGCTTTTTTTCGTTGCTGGACAGCTATGAAGCGTGTTTGATATGTATATATATTTTTTTTTTTATGTTAGTTTCTATGCTAATTCTGCATGCCTCTTATCATTTGTTCTTTTAGAAATCGTTTTTATTTATTCAGATCTTTTATCGATCTTGCTATTGGGGGTTATTTGTTCCAGGCTTGGGCTAGCGCATCTTTCGGCCGACTACGCCAGAGACTCTGGAACAACCACCATGTGTCCATGTGGGTCAAAGGCAAGATCTACCATGCAATCATGCTATCCACCCTACTATGCGGAGCTGAGGCCTGGACAGTGTACAGACGACAGGTGAAAAAGCAGCATGCCTTCATGATGCAACATCCTATGTTCAATCATGAGGCTAACCTGGAAGGACAAAGTGACAAATAAGGAAATACTCGAACGGATGGGGAGGGAAGATCTTCTGATCAAAAAGAATCATGGACTGGACACCTCATGAGGATGTCATCAGGCAGGCTACCAAAGCAGATCCTCTACTCTCAACTGTCTTCTGGTTACAGAAAGAGAGGGTGCCCTCATCTCCGGTTTAAGGATACCATCAAGAGAAACCTGAAGCTGAGAGACATAAAGACCGACTCATGGACATCACTCTCACAGCAGAGAGCTAAATGGAGAGCGGCAGTCAAGTAATGAAAGCAGTCTTTGTCGCATCGTGACTGACAGCATGATGATGATGATGATGATGATGATGGGCGGCCATAGCAAATGTACTCCTTTCATGGATTTGTGTGTTGCTTATGACCCTCACCCTCATATAGTACGTAGCAACCAACTAGTTCAAAAGCCCACCAAGTAATTGAGTGAGCCTGGAAATGCTTCTAGTTGGATCCAACTGAGGTATTATAAGTAACACTGAGGATTACTACATAATTGTGTAGCCACTCTATTTTTCTATTTTGTATTACTTCCGTATGTCTATGAAACATTCAGTACATGCTAACAGCTGGGTTATCGGGAATAATAGGTTCATTAATGCTGACAAAGTCTGGGTGACGTCGATTAGAATACACATAATCAGAACAGTTAAACCCAGTAATTGAAAGTAAGGGTCTCCATAGCAACTGGCTCTGGAGTGTTCTGGAAATAGACACGACATGGTTATCTTCATTGGGGGGGGGGGGGGGGGGGGGGGGGGGGGATGGTGGGGGAAGAGATGTGTGTGTCTGTATTTGTGTGTGTATGTGTATATGTGTATATGTGTATGTCTGGGTGAGTGTGTATGTGTCGTGTGTGTGTTGTGTGTGTGAGTGTGTTGTGTGCGCGCATGTGTGTATGTGTATATATGTGTGTTGTGTGTGTTGTGAGTGTGTGCATGTGTGTGTATGTGTGGGTGAGTGTGTGGGTGAGTGTATATGTGTGGTGTGTGGTGTGAGTGTGTGAGTGTGTTGTGAGTGTGTTGTGAGTGTGTGTGTGCATGTGCATGTGTGTATGTGTCGGTGAATGTATATATGTGGGTGAGTGTATATGTGTGTTGTGTGTGAGTGTCTGTGTGTGAGTGTGTGTGTTGTGAATGTGTGCGCGTGCGTGTGTGTATGTGTGGGTGAGTGTGTATATGTGTGTTGGGTGTGTTTGTGAGTGTGTGTGAGTGTGTGTGTGTGGGTGAGTGTGTATGTGTGTGTTGTGTGTGTTGTGAGTGTGTGTGTGAGTGTATGTGAGTGTGTGTGTGTGAGTGTGTGTGTGTGAAGAGGAAGTCCTCCATAGGATGCTTGTTGGCTAAGACTAGCTGTGAATCAATACTTCAGGAATTAAAGCAACATAGTCTGATAAAGGCATCCTATTGTAGAAGCCAAAGCTATTACTTAGATCAGATCCGAAGTAAACTGACAACTTAACTTATCCTACATCCTATTTTGGCTATTGGGCCTTTAATGTCAGTTCGTTATGGTAAAAAGAACCATTTTTGTGCACACCTAAGCTGGCTTTGGACCTATATATATCCGACTTAGACTGGGACGTATTAAGCATTTGTTGCTGCGTAGAACCTAGATTGGAACATTAAGTCAATTTAAAGGAGCCTGTTACTGTGAATGCTTATGATCGATTTCCATCCAGCATTTTAACAAGCATTCCAAAATTAATTTGACATGTTTTCACTTCAAATATATCTAAATTCTTCTAAATAGAAACTCAAAACCATGGGATTAGGCAACATTAACCGAGTGCACCTTAGTGCATCTCACTAGCATAATTCAACTGACTTTAAAACCCATTATGGACCTATGTAGTAAGTATATTAAAGTTGCATAGTCCAATGATTTTGAGTTTCTGTAATTTTTCTGAGATAAATATATTAAACTGATTGTTATAATCTACCTTACTATCATTTGAAATAACTTTTATTTGAAATGGCTAATTCTTGAGATCTTTGAAGTGCAAGCATCTAAAATTCATTTTGGCATGCATGCCAGAACTCTGAGACCATAGACTTCTGCAGTAACAGGTTCTGTTAAATTACTTCAGTATTCCATTCTATGTAGCAACGAATGCTTAATAAGTGCATCAGTATCTCAGTTAGATATGTAGAATCAAATCTAAATATTTGGTTTGGTTTTGAAAATTTGAGGTTTCATCGGACTATGCAGCTTTGACTTCACCCACTGACCTAAACCTGCTATCGCCACTGTGTCTACACAGTCGGTTAAATAACCTATAAATAGATTAGGCCGAAAGACCATTATTCTGTGTCTAATCTGATCAATAAAAATGCATTGTCCCACGCCTCCCAAAAATGCTGCTGTGGATATGTGCTTTGCAATAGCGCATAATTGTTGTTGGTTGGGGTTTTACATCCTAGCAACATCTAAGGTATACACTACAACATGGAATATGCCAGATATGTCAGTGCCAGGCTGTTAAAAAGAACTGGAAAGAGCACCAGGGCTCCAAAACATAAGTATCACAAACTTTTATAAATTTCACTAACCAAACCCTAAATCATAAGTAAAATCAGGTTAAGCTAATACAGTAACGGAGGTATGCATGACTATCTATCAAAAGGGGCCATATGTGCTGTATGCACCAGCACATATGCCCCAAATCCATCAATCACTTAGCTAAAATAAATTCAAAACAAAATCAAAACTCGCGAAATCAAGCAACCACTATGCTAAAAATATTACTTAAAGTAAGTAAAATAAATATGAATGCAAACTGGGAAGGGGCACACACTTTGCCCACCTAAACTGCCAGAGCGCATACAATAAAATAGACATAATAAAAATGCATCTAAAAAAAGATAATCTAGATGTACTAACATTATCATAGACATGGTTCACTGATAAACACCAAAACAACACCCTCAATATACATGGATATAGGCTTGTACGTAATAACAGACAACACATTAATGCAACAAACCAAACAAAAAAGGGTGGAGGTGTTGCCATTTACTGCAAAGCCACCAAAAACCTAGACACTGAAAGGCTAAAACCAACAAATCTCTCAAATGAGCACATATAACTACTGCGGTGCCTAATAAAAAACTAAAAACAAGCAAATGTAGCCATAGCGAGCCTCTATAGGCCACCATCAGGTGAAATTGAAATATTCCTTGAAGCACTAGAAAAGAGCATAAACACTCATCAACACATGCAGAAATCTTTGTGCTAGAGGACTTCAATGTGAATTACAGCAGCAATGAAAAAAATTAATTAATGCTGCAAACCAGCATCAAAATCTTAGGCCTCCAGCAGCTCATCACTGAAAGCACAAGGCTAAGCAACAATAGCTCAACAATAGACCTAATACTAACCAACTCAAACCATGCCACAAAATGGGGCACTAGAAGCTGGGGTATATGTGACCATGAACTAGTTAGTATATGTAACCAGGAAAAAGCTCAAAAGCACAAATCACTATGAATACAAAATGGGCAGGTCCCTAAAAAACTACTCAGAAAATACATTAAAAAATCATCTGCACCAAAACATAAACAACATCACACAAAACAAAGATGATATTGATATCTATTGGGACAACATCATCACAGAAATAAGAAAATCAACTGATGAGATGTGTCCCATTAAGAAAATAAAAATACCAAAAAAAAACAGGACCCCAGGGTACAAAACCAAAAGGAAACTGGGTGATAAAGCAAAACGAACAGAAACTATACAAGACAAACTGGCCTACCATATCGCCAGAAACAACTCCCTCAAAGCTGTGAGAACAGCAAAAAAGAAATACATAATAAAGCAAAAATAACAAAGAAGAGCATACAAACGAAGGGACAATGCTGACAGACAAAGATGCAGCAAACAAACTGAACACACACTTCGCCACAATAGGTCAAAAGCTATCAGAAAAATTCAAAAAAAGATGGGAAAACAGATCAGGAACTGTGCAGAACGAAATCCCCTCCTGAAAAACAGATATGATAGAAGTAAAAAAATTAATAAATGACATAGACACAAATAAAATAAGTGGAATAGATAAAATACCAACCAAAATACTGAAAGAGCCACGCCAAGCTATCCCGGCCACTATAGTAGACGTAATCAACACCTCCTTTGAACGGGGGCATTTTATCTCAGCCTGGAAAATGGCAACCATCACCCCCATTCAAAAAATGGAGACAAACAAAACATGGGAAACTCCAGGCCAATATAAATTCTTCAAACCCCAGGTGAGCTCATTGAAAAAGTGTTACATAGACACATAAATGAACACCTGGAAAAAAATGATATACTGAACAAAAGACAAGGGGGCTTCAGGAAACAGCACTCCACATCAAAAACAATAGCTAACCTAACAAATGACATACTGGCATCAATGAACCAAAAACAATTAGTTGGAGCAGCCTTCAGTGATTTCAGCAAAGCATTTGACACAGTAGACCACAAAATACTACTGGAAAAACTAAAAACCATGGGCATAAAATCCAACACTATGGATTGGATAAAATGCTACCTGAACAACAGTCAATAGAAAACAAAAATAAACAATACACTATCAGACAACCAACCTGTCACATGTGGTGTATCCCAAGAGTCAGTGTTAGGGCCACTGCTCTTTTTAATCTATATAAACGATCTTGAAAAATGGTTGCAAACTGAATGCATCCAACTATATGCAGATGACACAGTCATATATGCAAATGGCACCACAGAAGAGGAGGTAATAACTAAACTAACTAAACTCTTATGAAAACTAGACGACTGGTGTGAGTCGAACAAAATAACCATCAACACAAGCAAATCAAAAACAGTACTCTTCTCGCATAAACAAATGCCAGAAAAAAAATACACTGTAAGTTAGGAAACCAAACATTAGAAAATGTAGACCATTACAAATACCTAGGCCTTAAGTTGGACAGCCAACTAAAGTACAACCTATGTATAAATAAAATTATCCAAAAAGTAAACCACAAACTGTGGCTATTTGCAAAGCTAAGAGACTACATAACACAAGAAATGTCAATAAAAATCTTCAAGGGCATGGTGCTCCCCTATTTTGACTATGGAGATGTAAACTACATGGGGGCAAGAAAAGAACTTCTAAAAAACTGCAAATACTGCAGAACAGAGCCCTAAAAATCTACCTAAGAGTAGACAAGCTGCACCCCACCTATGACATACAAAAAGAACCAAAGTGAAATTACTAGAAAATAGGAGAATAATTCATTTGAAAACATTACCATATAGCTATAGTCAAAACAATAAACTCCTAACAAAACCACAAAGGGCTACTAGAGCAAATAATGTGCCACTACTAAAGCAGACCAGAAGCCAAATAAAAGCTCACGAGAGAAGCACGCTGGAAATGGCTGCCAAGGTGTGGAATGCCCAACGGTAAAGGAACAACAAAACCTGACCTAAAAACATACAAAAAATATCTGTGCAAAATATGGCTAGGAAACCCCCACTAAGCTGCACTGCAAAGGTGCATGTGATATGTCACGGCCCACCAGCGGGCCCAATGGAAGGTAACCATGCCAAAAGTAGCCAGATAACACACCACATAGCTACGTACAAGCCTATGATATGTAAATAGGAGTAGGCTAGTCTAGTAATAAGAGTAGAAAAAAATCAAATACATATATGCCGAGAAAATTTAAAAAAACTAAAATAGGCTTCTAACCATACCAACCAACTATCTATCTGCTATGGTTTGGTTGTGTGGTGTTTTTTTTTTTTTTTTTGGTGTTGTTGTTGTGTTGGTGGTGGGGCTTTATTTAACATCCTAGCAACATCTAAGGTATATCCAGCAACAAATGATTAATGTGCTTTGTAATACAGAATAGTTGTTGTTGGTTGGGGTTTAACATCCTAGCAACATCTAAGGTCTATCCAGCAACCAATGCTTAATAAGTGCATCAGTATCTAGGTTGGATATGTAAAATGGAATCTAAATAAGTGCTTTGATCTCCTTTAAAAAAAAGTTTATTATTTCATTGGGCTACGGATTTTCACCTTCTAGGCCTTTTACACACATTGAATAAATTAAAGACCTTTTCAAGAGACATCTTAAAAAATCCAGGCCTTTTCAATATTGTGCAAACTTTATTGCCACAGGTTCCTCTCGGCTACCTAGAACTAATATGTTAAATCTCCGAGGTTATATTATTGCAAACACTCTACTACCCGGCATCTTGTCTCTATTAGATATTGTTTAAGGGGCTGTCACACTACGACGTATAGCATTAGCGTATGCTGACGGATGCAATTTTTTACCAATACATCGGCATACAGCATCATAGGTTACGTATACATTGGGCGTATACGTCGGGCATGCTTGGGGTACGGCGGCATAGGTCGGCATAGGTCGAACCGCTAAAAATATTTTGTGCATGTTCAAATTTGTCAATGTATGTTGACGTAGGGCTCATATGTTTCTCATACGCTCGGCGTATGCTTGGCGTACATAGGCATATATCAGCGTATGTTATGCACACATTAGCCGTATGTTCAGTCGTGCAGTCCGCGCACAGCTAACGGATGCATAACGTACTCCTAATGTACTTCAAACATATGCCGGCCATATCTCCAGCGTACTTAACGTATATGCCATACTTCTAGCGATGAAGTAACGTACATAACTTTGGTAAGCGTACTGTGAGCGTATGTGATAGGTCAGAGATAGGTTCTTCATACGTTACATATGTTGTGTGTACGTTGTGTGTGTGCCAAGTTTTATCCCCCACCCCTGCAAATTTCGACAAATGCCGACGTACTGGCAAATTGTTGTACGTTGGGCACACGCTAACACCATATGTCATAGTGTGACAGGGCCTTTAGACGAGTTAGATGTGTGTGTAAGCTATATAGATGAATGTTCATTCTTGACAGGGTTAGTTACGAAAGAGAGCCTCAATCTGACAACATAACATGGTGCCGTTTTACTAAGGAAACCACACATTTTGCTATGGAAACTTGATCACAACGAAATCGGACTTGCATTGACTTACAATTATATTTAAATCACACTCACAAACATTTCTCTACTCAGTGTATTTGCAATACAAATTTGGTCGCTATCATTTCTATGCACATTTTTTGTTCTTTATTTGTTTTCTTGAAGATTCATACTGCTTATCATGGATATGTCTGAATAAACTTGTTTTCACCATTAGACAGTTGATCGATAGAAAGCCCAAAGCTACACTTTTACTGACCGAAGAGATTTCTAACTTCCTACACACCACATAGACATGAGAGCAACTGGTCTTTGATGATGCTGTAAGTTATACGCAACAGCGGAAATCCAAATTGGCAGAGGTCATGGCATTTGACCATGACTTGTTAGTATGCCTGTGTCCAGTTAGTTCATTTTGTAATGTAATTTATTAGTACTTCGGAGTCTGTTATTTCAGTACCTTCAGACAGGCTTGTTGGTATCACAGTCACTATCTATTAGTACATATATACTGTGAATTGTATTCCATTTGTTCTCATTTCTGTTCCTTTAATTCTGTGAGTTGTTGGTTTTGTTTGTTGTTTTACATCCTAGCAACATCTATAGTCATATCAGGACGGGTACCGACTTGTGACAGTGCACACTCATGGCGACTTTATAGTGCTACCCCACTGGGAAACCAGGCCACCAGCACCATGACCTGATATCCCACTCAGTCACATTATCCTGACACTGAGCCAACCAGTCCTTGCCCTATCCTAATAATGCCGAGTGCCAGGCTAGGAAGCGACAAGTATCAATTTTTAAGTCACTCGACCAGGATTCGAAACCACAAACTCATGGGTTCGGATCTCCCGATCTCCCAAAACAGGAGACAGACACTCTACTCATTCGGCCATCCTGTCTGATTTGTTCTACTCTGGTTGCTGTTATTTCAGTCATTAGACTGATTTGTTGGTACTCTGGTCGCTGTTATTTCAGCCTTATTAGACTGATTTGTTGGTCCTCCAGTGACTGTCATATTCCAATGCCTTTTATAATATGACTTGTTAGTACTCCAAGTATTGTCATTTCCAGTGCCTTTTGTTATATGACTTATTGATATCCCAGTTACTGTCATTTCTAGTGCCTTGTTTTGTGAGTAATGGTATTGTCACTGTCATTTCCAGTGCCTTTTGTTATATGACTTATGATAGCCCAGTTACTGTCATTTCTACTGTCTTGTTTTGTGATTGATGGTACTATTAGTCACTGTCATTTCCAGTGCCTCTTGCTATATTATATGACTTATTGATAGTACAATTACTGTCATTTCTACTGTCTTGTTTTTGTGATTGATGGTACTAGTCACTGTCATTTCCCATGCATTTTCCTGCGATTTGTTGGCACTCCAATCACTATCATTTCCAGTGCCTTTTGTTATGTGAATTGTTAGTACTCCAGTCACTGTCATTTCCAGTGCCTTTTGTTATGTGAATTGTTGGGACTCCATTCACTATCATTTCCAGTGCCTTTTGTTATATGAATTGTTAGTACTCCAGTCACTGTCATTTCCAGTGCCTTTTGTTATGTGATTTGTTAGTATTCCAGTCACTGTCATTTCCAGTGCCTTTTGTTATGTGAATTGTTAGTACTCCAGTCACTGTCATTTCCAGTGCCTTTTGTTATGTGAATTGTTAGTACTCCAGTCACTGTTTGTGTTTGTTGTGTTTGTGTGTTGGTTTTTTGTGTTGTGTCCTCACCATTTCCAGTGGTGAATTGTTGTACTCCATCACTTCATTCCATGCTTTTGTTATGTGAATTGTTAGTACTCCAGTCACTGTCATTTCCAGTGCCTTTTGTTATGTGAATTGTTAGTACTCCAGTCACTGTCATTTCCAGTGCCTTTTGTTATGTGAATTGTTAGTACTCCAGTCACTGTCATTTCCAGTGCCTTTTGTTATGTGAATTGTTAGTACTCCAGTCACTGTCATTTCCAGTGTCTTTTGTTATGTGAATTGTTGGTACTCCATTCACTATCATTTCCAGTGCCTTTTGTTATGTGAATTGTTAGTACGCCAGTCACTGTCATTTCCAGTGCCTTTTGTTATGTGAATTGTTAGTACTCCAGTCACTATTATTTCCAGTGCCTTTTGTTATGTGAATTGTTAGTACTCCAGTCACTGTCATTTCCAGTGCCTTTTGTTATGTGAATTGTTAGTATTCCAGTCACTGTCATTTCCAGTGCCTTTTGTTATGTGATGTGTTGCTGCTGCGATCAGTGACTGGACGTGGTGGTCGAATCGGTACAGCACATGCTTTCCGTACGGAAGGTTCAGAGTTCGAATGCCAGCCGAGTCAAACCAATGACTTATAAAATTGATACTCGTCACTGCCTAGCTTGGGGCTCTGCATGAATTCATAGGATAGGACAAGGACTGATCAGCACGGTATCAGGATAATTGTACTGTGTGGGATATTGGGTCATGGGTCATGGTGCCAGTGGCCTGGTCTCTCAGTGGGCAGCACTATGAAGTCACGATGAATGCGCACTGTCACAAGTCGGTACCCGTAATAATATGATCTCGCTAGGGCGTAAAACCACAATCAAGCAAAACCTTGGACCAGTTGTTAGTTGGTTGTTGGAGTTTTACGTCGTGGCAACATCTGAGGTCATATCAGGACGGGTACAGACTTGTGACATTGCGCACTCATGGCGACTTTATAGTGCTTCCCCACTGGGAAATCAGGCCGCCGGCACCATGACCCGATATTCCACTCAGTCACATTATCCTGACTCTGAGATAAAGTCGCCATGAATGCGCACTGTCACAAGTCGGTACCCATCCTGATATGACCTTAGATGTTGCTAGGACGTAAAACAACAACAAACGGAGCTAACCAGTCTATCAGTGTCTTTTCCAGCGCCCTTGATCATGTGACTTGTTGGTAATACGCGCTGTACTCGTGATAGTAAAATGATGGAGCAGCTCAGATAGCATCAACCACTCGCTGAGATTACCGACGGCCACGTCCCGTCCTGGCGCCGCCACGTTGCGCAAACAAAGGAAAACAACAAAAAACCAGCGAAAATACATAAATTATTTGAAAAACCAAGAAAACACCCCAAACAATGAACCCTCCGTTAGCTATGAATCGGAACAGTGTGTGTTAAACCCTCCAGTGAACAGTCACCAGGGACTGTGCAGCACACACACACGAACACTCACACACTCACACACTTACTCACACCCTCACACTTACTCACACACACACACTAAGAGTGAAACAGTAAATGTTCTCCCAGGGTATTAGTTGATTGTTGGAGTTTTATGTCCTTGCAAAATCTAAGGTCATATCAGGACAGGTACCGACTTGTGACAGTGCACACTCATGGTGACTTTATAGTGCTACCCCACTGGGAGACTAGGCCGCCAGCACAATGACCTGATATCCCACTCTGTCACATTATCTTGACCCTGAGCCAACCAGTCCTTACCCTATCCTAATAATGCCGAGCACCTGGCTAGGAAGTGACAAGTATCAATTTTTAAGTAATTGGTTTGACTCGACCAAGGTTTGAACCAGTGGGCTTGAATCCCGTGATCTACCAACAACGGGAGAAGGACGCTCGACTCGTTCGGCCATCCCGTCTGGTCACACTCAGAGTGAAACATTAAGTCTTCTCGCGGGGTTATTATTATTATTATTACCCATAATGCACTCTGTGTCAAAATAATTTGGTGAAGCCAGTCGGTGATTGATTGGTTGGTAGCGCTGGCCAATGGCCCTGTTGGGATTGCGGAGTCACGTGGTGAGTGTGTAGGGGTTACACCCCCACCCCACCGCACCACCATTATCATCATCATCATCATCATCGCCACCACAATGCCCTTGTCATGCCATCATAATCTACCTCAACAGTCAATACTACCCTCCATGTGGGAGTAGCGCATCAACTTGGGTAAAGGTGACACACAGTCGCATTGTTTCTCTATTCAAACAAAGACCCTATAATACTAAGACGGCTCACTCCCTATCTCTCCAATGGTAATGTAAATTTCGCAGTGCCACCTTGTGGTGGGTTTGATCAGCAGGCTGCTGGTTGGTGTTTCACATGTAAACACATGCAATTATATTATACATGAGATAGGTAAGTATGAATACACATCAATATGAAATTGCTATGAACAAATACAGATCATCATCAGCATCATCATAAGCATCGCCATCATCACACATCTTTCACATTCATATATACATTTATACATATAATATAGCACCTGTTTAACCAAGAGAACAGCCAGCGCACCAAGTGGTGGGTTTGATCATTTTGATTACACAGTACAGACTGAGTGAGCCATCTTAGTATTATTATAGGCTCTTTGATTCAAACTAGAAATTATGATGACTTACAACCACATTCTATATACCAGGCACGGTGGCCGAATCGGAGGAGTACGGGCCACGCGGGTTCCCAGTCGAGTCAAACCAATGACGTATAAAATTGATACTTCTCACTTCCTAGCCTTACGCTTGGCATTAATAGGATAGGGCAAGGACTGGTTAGCTCAGTGTCAGGATAATGTGACTGAATGGAATATCGGATCACTGTGCCTGCAGCCTGATTTTCCAGTGGGGCAGCACTATAAAGTCATTAGGAGTGTGCACATTCACAAGTCGGTACTGGTCCTATTATGACCTTAGATGTTGCCAGGACGTAAAACTCCAACAACCAACACACAGTCGCAATGTTTCTTTATTCAAAATAGAAATCATGATGACTTACAACCACATTTTATATTGCTAGACCTAGGTTATTTCCTTTCCTGTCAGTCTCTACCCCTAGCTGACTCTATTTCTATTCCCCGCCCTCCTCTATCTCTCTCTACCTCCCACTCCTCCTCCATACAATATCTCTTTCACTACCTCAGCTATTATGAATTTTTGACAACCTAAAGGCCCTGTCACATTACAACGCATCTCGCAAGCGCACGCGGCCAATGTGTAAAATCACTTTTTTACGTCGAGAAGTGTCAAACTTTTTGGTGTGGGAGCAAAGTTGGACGTATACATACCATATACATAGTGTTTGGCCAACGTATTGCCAATGTAGGGCTAACGTGCTTCAAGGCAAAAAACGCTCGAATTACGCTCATGGTACGTTCACAGAATGCCGATGAACGTTATTTACGTTATTCAATCGCCAGAACTACGCCTCATACGTTACATCCGTCAAGACACGCTGGAGAAACGCTAGATGTACGTTAGATGTGCGTTATCCATACGCTGTCAGTATGCGAACTAACTGTATGTTCCCACTGCCTTTAACGTAGGTCAAAGTAGTGAACAACATTTGTCTAACATACGTCTAATATACATCGACATACGCCTAGCATATACATAACGTATGGCTGACATAAAATCCACATGTTGTCGAAAGTTGTCGTACATCAAAAGTTTTGCCAATATGCAACACCCTATCGCAATGAACGTTGATGTACATTAACATATACCGATGAGCGCCTAATGCATGCGTAACGCATAATGACGTATCCCGGCGTACGTTGGCGCAATGCATCATAATGTGGGTGCCCCTTAAGGGCGCACTGCTGGATGGTCTCATCGGACTAAGCAGCTTTAACTTTCAAAACCAAAACAATCATCTAGATTTGATTCTACATATGAAGGGGTTCATGCGCAAAAACCTACAAATCCATTTGACTTTTTTTCTGTACAATAGAATTTAGTACTGGCGCGTTTCAGCTAAAGCTTATCAGTATCAATTTCATATTGAGTAGGGCATTATAAAAGGGGATACGGCAGCTACTGTGTAAAAACGAATTTAATTATCGGAATGATGGCAGCTTCAGCTCAAAATAATGTAGTGGTCGTGGTTTCATTCCATCCTGGTTGGTGCTTGTCAGGTTTTGTGTCTGAACCCGTCATATATAACGCAGATACGAGTGCACTTCTTAAACATTGATTGTGGCCCAGAAGAGCACACAGTCATATTTAATAGAACATGTTACAGTATAACCCTGTTAAACCAAACTTGAAGGGACCCTAGAAATTTGTTGGGATTAACCGATCATTGGTTTAACTGAGCTTTGGCTTTGACTTTGACTTTCAGTAAGCATGTATTGCACATGTAATATACAATGTATGTGGACACTTTGATTATTATTTTTTATGTATGTAGAGTATAACCCCATTAAAACCAAGCTTGGTTAAACCAAACGATCGCTTAATCCAAACTTTTTTTGGTGGACCGGCAAAATACTACCATTTATCCTATAAAAAGGCAGTAGGGTCTCAGATGACCTTAGAACCACATGAAAGTTTGGTTTAACCATACCGGAGTGGCCTGAGGTCAGACAATTTTGTTTGGATTAACCGATAATTTGGATTAACCGACTTTGGTTTAACCAACTTTTTTAATTGACTGTGTATAACTTACAGCGTCATCAAATGCCAGTTGCTCTCATACCATGTCTATGTGGTATGGGAGGTTAAAAACCCCTTGGGTCGGTAAAAGTGTAGGCTCGGGCTTTCTATCGACAAACTGTCTAATGGTGAAAACAAGTCTATTCAGACTTATCCATGACAGGCAGTATAAATCTTCAAGAGAAAAAAAAGAAAAAATATGATAAATGGTAGTATTTTGCCGGGCCGCTGCAAAAACTTTGGATTCACCGATCGTTTGGTTTAACCGAGCTTGGTTTAACGGGGTTATACTGTACTGCTGTAGGGTATCGTGTCAGAGGGGAGAATTTTGATGTACACACCAAAATTAATTTATCATGTTTACCCTTCACATATCTCATATCCCAAAGTTAGCCATTTAAAATCAAACTTTACTTCAAACTAAAGTAAGGTAGGTAATGACAGGTAACCTAATATATTCCTTTAAACCGACCAGTGCCGATGTCAAACTTAAAACCATCACAAGATGCAACTGCTTGGTTGGTTGGTTGGTTGTTGGAGTTTTACGTCCTGGCAACATCGTATTTCCATTGTACCCACAATGCACGATTGATCTTTTTAAAAACCAGTCGGTGCGCATGCGTGACCCAGATTATAAAGCGCATACCTGCGCCGTGCTGAATGACGCCCCCCCCCCCCCCCCCACCCCAACCATCCCGGTGAAGTCGTGTACATAAGGCCAAATAAAATTGTTAAAATGGTGATTGTCCCAGCCCATGCCTAAAAATATCGCCTGCCCCTGATTACATTTTTTTTTGCATTTCGTTAAAAACTGCTAAAAATGCATTGGGCTCTCAGCAATTTGTGGTGCTCTCTGTGGCTGAGTGGTTAGAGTGTCTGACTTTTTTCTAGGTCGGACTCCTAATCTGAAGGTCAGTGGTTCAATTCCCTGGGCCCCCACCTCTGCCAATTTGGATTTCCACCGCTGTGTATAACGTACAGTGTCATCAAAGGCCAGTTGCTCTCATACCATGTCTATGTGGTGTGGGAGGTTTAAAAATCCCTTGGGTCGGTAAAAGTGTAGACTCGGGCTTTCTATCAACAAACTGTCTCATGGTGAAAACAAGTCTATTCAGACTTATCCATGATAGGCAGTATAAATTCTTCAAGAAAAAAAAGAAAAAAAGCAATTCAACATTCGTATCAATGTTTAAGTGATTGGTTTGACTCGGGCAGGTTTCGAACCCAGGAGTTTGAATCCCACGACCTACAAGAATGGGACACGGACAATCAACTCATTCGACCATCGGACATGGCTATGTATTACGCCTACGTCATATGTCAGACAAAAAAATGAATAAAAATAAAAGCTGCCCGCCCGACCCTGATTTTTATTTCAAAAGCACGATCACCCAATTTGTTTTTTATTTAGCCTAGACCGAGGCGTGCCATTGTGGACATACAAGCTGGCCAAACGGGTGCAGTGTGTGACCTGACTACCATAGTACCAACACAGTTCACAGAGGTCTGACTGAGAGGAGACTAGTGACACTGCATGTAATGGAAAAAGGTTTGTTTTATTTAACGATGCCTCTAGAGCACATTGATGTTTATCATCAGCTATTGGACATCAAACATATGGTCATTCTGTCACCCACTGCTGCCACATAGGCTACTCTTTCCAATAAGCAGCAAGGGATCTCCTAGATGCACTTACCCACAGACAGAACAGCACATACCACAGCATTTGATGAATCAGTTGTGGACCACTGGTTGGAACGGGAAATAGCCCATATTACAAATGAGTCCACTGTGGAGGATAGATCGGATGACCCACACCTTCACATGTGGACACTTCACCGCCTGATCTCCATCCCTAGTTTCTATCAATTTCTTAAAGAAGTATATTACGTTGATCGCTATAATCTACCAAACTTTAGCTTGAAGTAATTACAATTCTAAATGGCTAACTTTTGAGATATTTGAAGTGCAAACATACAAATTTAATTTCGGTAAGAATGCCAAACTCTGACACCATAGGCTTCTGCAGAAACAGGTTATATTGAATTGGCTCCGCGTTCCATTGTATGTGGTGACAAATATTTGATATAAGTTAAATATGTAGAATAAAATCTAGATCACCGTGTTGGTTTTGAAAATGTTATGTTTGTATCGGACTATGCAGCTTTAAACCTGCGTAACTTAAAGATGTAAGTCCGATGTTTTTATGGTTCTGTCATTATTATTTTGTATATAAAGTTAGGCTACGCTCTGGAAGACAAAGAACAAACATGGATATGGGTTGATCAGTTTAATACTAGTCTCTGGCTAGGCTAACTGCCTAACCGGTTACAAAGCTTGAAAACCCGGTGCGCACTGGCCAAAACAGAGGGGTGCAGGGCACGAACACGCAGTGGCGCTGCAGTAGCAGGCGGAGGGATCGATCCCATCAGGCCATATTAGGCCAGACCAACTTAATTTTCGTTGTACACGCAAGTAACCTACTGGGCAGTAATAATTCAGCCGATAATCGGAGATGAGCCGCTCCGCCTATTTATTCATTGATAAGTGATTATCCTATCTATAAATATAATATGTATATATTAAATATATTGTTATTTTTTAAACTAAACGTAAGGATCAAGCTATTAATTAATATATAATTTATCGATTACAAATAACGCAGAAACTCAAAACAATCGGACTCTGCAACTCTAAGATTAATTGTTCGTTGGGGGTTTTACATCCTAGCAAAATCTAAGGTCATATCAGGATGGGTAATGATTTGTGACAGTGCACACTCATGGCAAGTTTATAGTGCTGCCCCACTGGGATACCAGGCTGCCAGCACCATGATCCGATTTCCCACTCAGGCACATTATCCTGATACTGCACTAACCAGTCCCTTGCCCGAACCTAATAATGCCGAGTGCCAGGCTAGGTAGTGAGGCTAGGTAAGTATCAGTTGTGTAAGTCATTGGGTTGACTCGGGCGGGTTTTGAATTCCCAACCTTCTACATGGGAAGCCTGCGCTCCTACCGATTCAGCCACCACTCCCAGTCAACTTTAACATGGTTGCACTCGGAATTCCCGGTACCAGCTAGATAAAAGATTCACCCTGTACTTGAAGTACACGGGTGAACGACAACTTAGTCTAAATACTGGTGAAAATAGCTTTAGTATGGAACAGGAAGTAGAATGCCTGGTTCTAATATCAAATGGCTCCTTATATCGGCACAGATTTGGTGAAATGGGAGAGAATGCAAAAAGACAATATGGCGGCGATTTCACGCCGTCAATTTCACTTTTAAATTCTATTAAACTAGATGATTTATTATATTTTTCAACTCAAAGGTAGCGGGGAAATATCAAGACATATATAAAGAATAAGTACTGCTTTTTAGATTGTGGATTTAGGCTCTCATTTCATTTCCCCGCTTTTTCGACAGCTTTTATATAGGGCTGGTTTTCACCCATGTACTGCAAGTACAGGGTGAATCCTTTATCTAGGTACCAGCTCACAGAGGTGATCTGCCGCCCATTCATCATGGTTCTGAGCAATAAATAGGCATGACATGCGGGTCCAATTATTTCTAATTAGCACTAAGCGTTGAGTGTCAAAAACTGTCGCTAAAAGTCCCATGTTTCTGTAACACATCGCCGACAAAACGTCTAGTTTAGTTTACTGTAATACTAGTTATTTATTATTTAATCACCGACATATCTTCTCTGCAGGTACATTCAATATATTTACAGTGGGACGACAATAAGGTGAATGGTGGTATAAGCTGTGCTATAAATAAAGATAGTGCACTAATTGAGGGAGGGTGCACACAAAAGGAGAAAATGTTACTGAATTGTTAGCTGGAGGGTGACCTAATAGTAATAATGCAGGCAGAATAGGGATGGTAACTTTCTATTTAATAAATGACAAGACACTCTACCAAGTTCTATTTCACCATGAAGATATGGGTTAGAGTAGAAATACTAGAATACACAATGTGCGACTTCTATTACAGCGGGGGAGCGGGACGTAGCTCAGGCGGTAGAGTGTCCACCTGTGACGGTGTGGGTCATACTATCGATCCTGCACAGTGGACACATTTGCAGTTTGGGCTATGTTCTTTTCCAACCAGTGGTCCACAACTGGTTCATTAAAGGCTGTGGTATGTGCTGTCCTGTCTGTGGGAAAGTGCATATAAAGGATCCCTTGCTGCTTATCGGAAAGAGTAGTCTATGTGACAGTAGCGGGTTTCCTGCAAAGAAATATGTCAGAATGATCATATATTTGACCTCTAATAGCCGATGATAAAAATCAATGTGCTCTAGAGACATCGTTAAATAAAACAAATATTCTTTCTACTACAGCGGCGACTTGTATTGTTGCTCGTCACTCATGCCGACCAAACATGTCAATGCATGGGTTCAACCCACTAAAACCTCAGAAACCCGGTCAATTATTAAATCTATGGAGTAGGTAGATGGGTCGATATACCCAAGTTCAGTGGATTTCCCCATAGGTAGTCAAATCAGTTGCGCTATAAATAGCGATAATCTATGTGAGAATTTGTATATCAGTAATTCTCAGAAACTGCGTACCACAAATTTGGTTTCCATGTTACATTGTTAATGATTAAGGCTCTTTTGGTTTGGTGTTAGCAAGTCAAATAGTTATTGATGCCTCTGTATATTAAGTATGTTAGCAATAGTGCGAGTATTTAATCTATCTGAGAAAATTTATCCAAAATATACTTATATGTGATTTTATGCTATAAGTGAAAATGTGAAAATCTTTTTCGCTGAACTATAGTCAATAAACAATCTTGCTTGCATTTGTTGTGTGAGTTAAAATAATGTTATGGTTGTGTGTTAAAATAATGGTACCTGGTTAATTTAAAAGTTTTTCTCAATTTGTATATGATCAAAATTAAAAAGTGATTTAAAAAAAGTTCAACTCTTATCATATGCACAACATGTTAAATCTTCCTATGAACAATAATCCTGCTATTATTTGGACCGTTTTCTGCTATTATTGGGAATGTTTTCACTTTGGGTTTCCAAGTCACAAATGTGGTATCCCGTTTCTGAGAACGACCTATATATCCGAACACACAAACACACACACACACTTCTTTTAAATGTTTAAATCCCATGTCAACATTGTGGCCGTCATATCCATCGCTACCCAAATGCAAAACCTGAATCGGGGGCTGGGGGCTGTATGCATGTGGCATGACATGCAGTGTAAAGCGCCATGACATATCTGATTGTATCTAAAGTAGGCATTGTGCGGCCTTTGAACACCATACAGACACCAAACACAGCATTCTCGTTATGAGCCGTGTTTACACGGGCGAGTTAAGTCGCTTCATATAAATCGCCTTGCCTAGTTTGCCTTACATTCGCGGTGTAAACGCGACTCTGAGGTGGATTAGGGCTGATTCACTTCATATGATTCACTTTATATACACCACCTCGCGAGGTGGTTTATATGAAGCGAACTAGCTTAAGCACTGGTTCGTATGGACTTGCTCATGCGTAGATATCGATTTCTGCCTTAAACCGCTCCGTGTGTAGACGCGCCACTAATTCGCTTCATATAATTCGCTTTGTCTAATTCGCTTTACAATTCCCCGTGTAAACACGGCTATACACACCAAATCGTGGATATGTGCCAGTGTAGGACGCATGAGATTGTTGCAAAATTAGCTATGGTGAAGCAGTATCTTTATATATATGTATTGTATGTAAAAAGTAATGCTTGATTTATTTAACAACGCCTCTTGAGCAAATTGATTTTTGCATCATTGGCTACTGAACGTCAAACATATGGTCATTCTGACATATTTCTTTGTGGAGGAAACCTGCTATCGACCCATATACTCTTTTCGATAAGCAGCAAGGGATATTTTATATGTATTTTCCCACAGACAGGACAGCACATACCACATCCTTTGATGAACCAGTTGTGGACCACAGGTTGGGACGGAAAATAGCCCAAACTGCAAATGGGTCCACTGAGCAGGATCGATAGGATGACCAACACCTTCACAGGTGGAAACGCTACTATCTGAGCTTTGTCCCGCTCATGTATACATTGTATGTATTATATATTAATTGATGAAATCACAGTTAGCTGCAAAAGACCACTTCGCTTAACACAGCAAATTATCTTATGCTATTATATCAATATTAGGCTGTATTTACTGTATTTTTCCAGCATAACCTATCCAAGATTTATACATAAATATGTCCGACTATCCATGCCAGGTATATAAGACTCTTTATGCGGGAAATCTGACACTCCACGACTATTCTCTGAATAGCCATCAATAGAGCTGCTATACTAGTTTAACCGTCGGGCTATTCCACCCCCGCTTAAGGCGACCCTACGTGTTAATATAAATAATTGTTTCCATGTGAATGACTTGTGCTTCCTGCTGCCGGTTGTCTGTCATCCTGCCAGCCTGACCCTTGACTAGCAATGTCCGAGGTGGAGAGTTCGACTCCTGACAGACCATGGCCAGAAGGCCCTTAATTAAATAAGATTATAGAGCAATCCAAATAGCAATCTGAAGTTGACCATAGCGGTTAATAATATAAGTCTGGAGGACAGTAAAGAATGCAAGGAACGTTCATGTCACTTCTTAGGAGCTCACCATTTTATTCTTACCTCTTACTAACAGAATGAATTTAGCAATATAACTTATGTTATGATTTAAATATAGTTCAACAGTGGAATGTATGTTATAAGTCAAATCCCCTCCCATATAATTAAGTTAAATAAGTTTGGAATTTCGACAATAAAATCCTAAATATCGGCTAAAACATCGGCGCGTGCAAAAACACGTCCGATGGGTCTGGGTCCGAACGCCCGACCTTCTATCGTTGCTAGGATAGTCACAATCGACGTATCCAAGCAACGCTTTACAGCAGGGAACCCAGCCTTGCAAATGTGGCAGTTGCGAGCCCACGCAAATAAGAGCAAAATACGTGCCCCGTGAAATGTGAGCCCGCAAATAATCGGTCGAGTAGTCTCGCCCACTTCACTAGTCTACAAAAAAGTGTCAGTTTGCTGGGTCCTGAAAGATATTCATACAAATCACCAGTCTCAAAGTGTACCCATGCTGCTGACAAACTTATATTTCATATGCCATTATTTTTGGAGTGCAGAATTTATTCAATCATCTAGATTAATAGCCATTAAAAGTTTATCAAAAATGGATCGGTGAGAATCCAGTGGCCGCCATTTTGGTATAGTGGCATTCTCTTCTAGTTCAGCAACTCTACACCACTAGATCAAGCAATGTGTTTTGAACCAGTACCAGCACAAGTTGTTGAATCCAGTGGCCGCCATTTTGGTATGGTATCATTCTCTTCCAGTTCAGGAAATCTACACCACTAGATCAAAGAAAGCTACCTTGAACTAGTACTAGTACCATCATAGGTTGTTTACAATGGACTCTGACCGAAATTTTGTTTGCTTGTATTAAAAAAGGGTCGTCATTTTTTCTTACTCAGAGTGAATAGCACCAGTCGTATGCATGAAGCGGTGTTAGCATCGTGTGGCGTTAACCATCTAACACCAGGTAGCTATCACTGGCATCACGAAGTATGTCATGCCGTATGCATGGGCGCCTAAACGGTTCGCGTTAGCTAAAAGTGAAGTTATTTTTAGATTTGGGAAATCCCTCTGAGCCTGTTGCCGGCGAGCACCTGGTTGGGCCTAATATATTGCCTTCTCCACCCACCGGGAACCAGCAAGCCTTGTTACTGGTGAGCCTGTTCATGGCGAGCGGCGATTTGTTTTGTTTAGATTCGACAGTCTGACTATCACCGCCGATGTAGCTGCAGTGTTAATATCGCTTCGATTTTGTGGTTAATTTGAGCAAATTTCACTTTTAGAGTATGTAATTCTGTTAAATATGATAGCAGTGAATAGATTTGGGCCTAATCGGTACCTAACACCGCCTCTAAACCTGCTATGATGTGGTGTTAGAATATCTGACCTTAAAGTTGCGGTGTTTCCATAACACTGCTCCATGCATAGCAACTTTTCGCCGCTAAACTAGAAATCCTGTCCAAAGCCAGTTTTGGCTCGCTAACACCGCTCCATTCATACGGCCCCAAGAGACCTGTGTGGCCAAATTGCCTCTCTCATCAGCAACATTCCCAGCAAGGAGGGATTTCAATTCTCATTATACACATATGTATAGATACACACAGAACCTGGAGGATGAGGAACTAGTGGTGTTATGGATGATACCAACTGGCTCTTCTCTCCTTAACGCTATTTCCTCCTGTAGCCGTCCACATAGCACACACTCAACCCAAGGTGTATGTATGTGTGAGTGTTTTGTGTATACATATATGATGTATAACGCAGTATGTGAGTATAAAGGCGCAGAAGGGAATTATTTCCTTATTATTATTGTGTTCGTTATTATTATTACACGCTATACTGGACTGCCTCCTTCATGTACATGACTAGTGGCGCCACCTCCGGCCTCCTCTGTACCTACATACCATAAAAATATCACTCGCGTCGGAGGATTTTAATAATTAATAATGTTATTATTATGTTATCGATGTTGCCTGGAGACCTGTATTTAAGCCCCGGTCACATACACGTTAGTGGACGTAGTGATCCGTAGATAGATTAACACGGGTGAAACATGCTGTCACTACGCTAAACTACGTTAAACTACATTAAGGTGCGGCAGGTTTTGGTTGATGACCCACCTAATAGTATGGATAAATATGTTACGGTACCTTACGGTATGGATCCCGGTATGTCCAACTATGTTGAACTACGTTATCCTCCACTACGTTCAACTTCATCCACTAACGATTATGAAGCCCAAACTGCATATGGTTAAAGTATGCTAAGGTACACTAGAGTACATTAAAAAGTATGCTAGAGTATGTTATCATCACAGAGGCTACGTCTGCCTCAAACATACCTCTCTTTAGAACATGTCCAAAGTTTAAATCGGAACTCACGGCCCACACATGTTCTTATCACGTTCTCATCACAGAGAGAAGAATGGATGCGGGTACATTGCACTATGTTCAACTATGTTCAACTACGTTAGCCGCCACTACGTTAAACTACGTCCACTAACGTGTATGTGAACGGGCCTTCAGGGTGTTGAACCAAAAGGAAAAGTGACATTCAACCGAAGAAAAACATTAGACAGGATACATATAACATACATAGCATATCCATAACATATATATAACATATATATAACATATCCATAACTTATATATATAACATATCCATAACATATATATAACATATATATAACATATATATAACTATATAACATATAGTATATGCTATACATAACATATATATAATATAATATAAATGTTCTTTTTAAAGAATACTTGAAACCATTTTAACGTTTTGGTTATTTTTGGAAATGCACTCAATAGAAATTAGTATATTCCACAATTACAGATTCAATGCATGATAATGTATAAATAATTAGTGTGAAGAGATTCCTTCCACAGACAAAGTTAAAAATACAACTACAGAAAAACCTATCTAACCGACCACTCCCCTATATCAATCGCTTTATTTGGGTCCCAAACGATCGCTCATACAAATTACAATACCATTGCAATGATTTTATTTAAGTCCCTGACCCAACCACCTCCCTAAAATAAAATGGACAACAATATTTTAAAAAGTCACGAAACCGACCACCTCCCTAAAATAAAATGGACAACAATATTTTAAAAAGTCACGAAACCGACCACCTCCCTAAAATAAAATGGATCATTTAACATCGGCCCCATGGTCGGTCGATTTAGAGAGGTTTTACTATCATGACATAACAAATAAAAACAAAGATGAGGCTATTTACAGAGCTCCTTTGCTCTGCGAATTCGCGGAAGAATGTTATTTGCTTGGCAGCACATAACATTTTGTTATTTATGAGCATGACTTTTTCTTCTTTTTTTTTAAATTGAGGCTGTATTTATACTGTCCATAATACTTAATAATAATAGAGTGCTAACATTGAAAACAGCGAATGGACGGGAGTCACTATCACTGCAAATAATAATCATTCTTCCACTAATTCGCAAAGCAGCTCTGCAAATATCGAAGTAAAATGATGCACATGCACAGTAAAATGATGCATGCTGATTGGTTGGTTGCAGCTCTGCGAATTACAGTATTGGTGGCTATAATACCCCCATCACACCAAACTAGTTCTCACTACATTCTTGAAAATGTTGCTGAACGGACTCAAACTGTGTGCGAACGGAATGGACGTGGTAGCAACTTTTTACAGTCATTTTACAAACGGAATGGACAGGCTAGAACAGAATGAGCATGCCGAAAATTTTCTTGCAGCCATGTTCTACCCCGACCACAGCCCGTTTTAGAACATGGTCGGACATGTTGAGAACTAATTTGGTGTGATGGGGGTGTAATAGCCAGTGCGTAAAAACAAAGCAATGTGCTTACATTTGTTGTGCCTGTACTTGAGTGTTGCATCAGAGTACTGGTTCTGAGCCTCACCGGAGCAGTTGATCTGATAATCCACGTTATCCTCCTCGCCCGCTAGGGGGCGCCCCTCGTCACCCCGGGGGTCACCATCCCTTCCTTCATCCAGGGCCTGACCCCCGGGCTCAGCGGCCAACTCCTCCGGTCCACGCCCCTCCAGAGCCCTCTCTAGCACACTCTCGTAATCCTCCATGGTGTGTATTGTGAGCGTGAGTGGGTGAGTGTGTGTGTGAGGGTGAGTATGTTAGGGTGTGTGTGAGTGAGAGTGTGTGTGTGTGAGAGTGTTTGTGAGGGCGAGTGTGTGAGAGTTGGTGAGAGAGTGTGAGTGAGAGTGAGTGAATGCGAGTGAGTGAATGTGAGTGAGTGTGTGAATGTGAGTGAGTGAGTGCAAGAGTGTGTGAGTATATGTGTGTGTGTGGCTGCGCTATAAGTATAATGCTCTTTTCCTGTCACCACCCGCCCTCCTGTAACCTTGGTTACCGCCGCTCCCACTCAGTCTGGCGGGTGGCGGGTGTGCGGGTAGCGGGTCAGTTAATCCGGGGGATTAGTATAGTAATCCACATAGGACCATCATGATCATGCGCGGGGAACCAGCGATGTGTCGGCCGGCGTCTGGGGTACTCCACGATCCATCAATCCTCGTCCGAAGAAGGAACAAGAACTCAGTCACCCGCCCACCCCCTCCCAGCTTCCCCTCCACCTCCCCCCGGGGAGCAATCACGTATCTACCGGCAATGCTCCCCCTCCACCTCCCCTCTCCCCTGTGCTAATCCGCAATCTAGCTGCAATGCGCTTCAGAAAGCAACTGTACATTCCCAACACGTGTTAGATGCCATACCCGATGCACCGGTGTGAATCTGACACTGACAGTGGCGCCATCTGTTGTTGATGTTTTATTATTATTTATATATGTATAACGCATTATACGAGTATAAATACAAGGCGAACATGTACTCTATATATATTCCTCCTTTGGCGCATTGGTGGAGTGCCCCCCCCCCCCGTTAGTTGTCAGGGTAATTGGTAGATTGCCTGCCCCCCCCCCCCTCGCGCCACACAGTGGTAGATTTTTTTCTTCTGGAAGAATTAATTAACCGTTGATGTGGTTGAATTCCAGCAACTGTTGCTGTTCCACTGGTAGGAGTCTACCAACCAACATGTCTCTCTCGCAAGCAGAATGCACGGCAAGGAGAATTCTCACTATGCACATAGATGCGTACGGAACCTGAAGGATGAGGAACTAGTGGCGTTATGGATGATACCAACTGGCACTTCTCTCGTTAACGCTATTTCCTCCTGTAGCCATCCACATAGCACACTCCCACCCTGAGGTGCATATATGTATATATGTGTGTATTTATGTGTATATATATATATATATATATATTATATATGTGTATTATATATATATGTATATGTATATCAAAGCTCCTAGTGATTTACGTAATAATTAATACACGATATGTAATAATGTATAATATGTTATCGACGTTGCCTGGAGATAACTACTGGTTCCCACCAGGGTATGTAGTGCCACCCACACTATGCGTGGGTACCTATGGTCGGAGTCACTCACGGTGTGTGGATTTAATGTATCTGGTATACATATATGATGTGCTCACAAGGGTCAAACACCAACAGCAAACACGCATTCCACTCAACGCCTGCGCGTATAAATATATATATATATATTTTGGATAATGGCGATCAATAGTGCAAAAACAATAACACCAAAAAGGGGGAAGGGGAGGGGTGCCGCGGGCGGTCACTTGTGACGGTGTGGCGTGTGTATGTGAGTGGGGTGGAGAGGGGTAGGGTTGGGGGGGGGGGGGTTAGTGCTGTTCAGATGGGGTTTTGGTGAATGAAAACCCAACCAGCCTCAGAATGGCGGACACTGAACTGTGCCAATGGGCTGACAACAAACAATGCAGAGTAAAGTGCTTTCACCGAACCCGGCAACCCACACTCCTGCCAGTTGGAGCATATGCATGGAATGGATGGTGGTCCTCTGTGGCGGAGTGGTTAGAGGGTCTGACCTCTAATCTGAAGGTCGGTGGTTCGATTCCCCATGCCATCACCTCTGCCAATTTGGATGTCCACCCCTGTGTATAACTTACAGTGTAATCAAAGGGCCAGTTGCTCTCATATCATGTCTATGTGGTGTGGGAGGTTTAAAAATCCCTTTGGGTCGGTAAAAGTGTAGGCTTGGGCTTTCTATCGACCAACTATTTAATGGTGAAAACAAAGACTATTCAGACTTATCCATGATAGGCAGTATAAATCTTCAAGAAAAAACAACCAAAATGGTTTTAACTCCAGGTGTGGATGTGGGTAAGTGGGTGTGGGTGTGGGTGTGGGTGGGAGTGTGGGTGTGAGTGTAGGTGTGGGAGCAGTTCAATGGTTGGGCTGCTACACCACCACCATCACAACCACCACACCGACTGTTCCCTTGCCTGTCTCTCTCTCCTTCCTCCAGGGTGGTTGCTGCTGCTGTTGCTGCTGCGGCTGACGCCAGTGCCGTCGTCGGGGTGGTGATGGTTTACCTCCAGGTGCTGGTCAGGGTACACACACAGTGCACGGTAGGTGACGCTTTATTCCCTCCTCCAGTCCATGCACCGACATGCGCATTGCTATACGCGCAGCGCCAACGTGCAGGTAACAAATCAATCCTGAGCGTCGTGACAGGTCTCCCCCCATCAACACCGCCACGCCGCCTCCCCGGTCAGTGAGCCGGCAGTGAGTGTGTCGCCGGGTGGGTGGGTATGAGGTAGTTAGGTAGGTGCTGGAGCGGTGCCACGGTGCATCGACCGTGCCCTGGAGAAGCAGGGCCGCGACTGGGACTGGGACCGTCGGGCGGGCGGGGGTCTGCGGGAGGTGTGTTGTGTAAGGCCTGCCCACACGCGGGCATGTGCTACTTACTACTGGAGAGAGAGCAGGACTGCGGGAGGTGGCACAGGAGGAGGAGGAGAACCAGAACCGAGCCTACTGAGATCACCCACTGCTCCTGTGTGGTAATTACTCCCAACACTAGGGTACTGGAACGGTGGTTATGCATCTATGCATGTGGGCCTATATATTAATTAGTATAAAGGGGAGAGGGAGAGTGTGGTTGGTTTTGGAGTTTAACATCCTGACAACATCTATGGTATAGAGTATAGGGCATAGAGTATGTGGCATAGAATATGTGGCATATACTATCAGGCATAGACTATGCGGTCATATCAGGACAGGTACCGACTTGTGACAGTGCACACTTACATGGCGACTTTATAATTATAGTGCTGCCCCACTGGGACTGGGAGACCAGGCCATCAGCATCATGACCTGATATCCCACTCATTCACATTATCCTGACACTGAGCCAACCAGTCCTTGCCCTATCCTACTCTGGCTAGGAAGCGACAAGTATCAATTTTGTAAGTCATTGGTTTGACTCGACCGGGAACGGAACTCCTGACCTTCCGCATGGGAGGCCTGCGCTCTACCGATTCGACCACCGCGCTCGGTAGAAGGAGGACGGGGAGGACCAGAACCTATCTTTGGCACCTTATTTGACCACGGTGTGCACTGAGATCACTCACTGGCACTGACTGCTCTTGTGTGGTATTCATTCTTAACAATAGGGTACTGGGGAGGTGGTTATGCATATATGTATGTAGGCCTATAAATTATAACAAGGGAGGAAGGGAGGGTGTGGGGGGGGGGGGGCGATCCCTTGCATGTGTGTACATGCGACTGGGAAATATACAGAACAAGGGGACTGGTGAGGGGTGGACGGTGTGTGTGTGTGTGTGAGGGGAGGGGGGTATCCCTTGCATGTGTGTACATGCGACTGGGAAATATACAGAACAAGGGGACTGGTGAGGGGTGGACGGTGTGTGTGTGTGTGTGTGAGGGGAGGGGGTATCCCTTGCATGTGTGTACCTGTGACTGGGAAATATACAGAAAATTACGAGACAAGGCGGCTAGTGAGAGAGGGGGCGAGAGGGAGTGGAGTGTTTGTGTGAGGGGGGGGGGGAGGGGAGTGTCCCTTGCATGTGCGTAGCGTAGAGAATTACGAGACAACGGGGGCTGGCGATCCCTGGCGGAGGGGGAGTCGGAGAGGGCAGGCCTCCCGCTCTATCCTCCATTGCTGTACGTACACACACATACGCACATGCCGGGGCTGTGTCTGTGATGATCCATGTGGCCGTGCCTGCTGGTTGACGGGCGGTGACAGATGACAGCTGCAGGCCTCGGCAGGGAGCGGCGCCGGAACTGTCAGTGGCGGCGAATCATCACACCGGGGTCCCCGCGTGTAGTCCCGGCCGGGCGGGTTGGCTGCGAGGCGGGCCGGGGCGGGCCGGGCCGGGGCGGGGTGGGCTTTCAATTCAGTGTGATTCACCGCTCTCAACCCACACCGTCAACAATAGCATGCCGGCGACAACGCCCCTCCTCCTCCTCCTCCTCCTCCTCCTCTTACCACTCCTCCTGCGTGAACGATCACTGCATAGCTACACCTCCAGGGGATTGTAGGCCGACCTGGGAAGGGATGACCTCTCCACCTGGGTGGGTTATCGCCGATAAGTGACGCCTTGCCGGTGACGTGATGGGAGTAGTAGTAGTACTAGTAGTATTCGTAGTAGTAGTACTAGTAGTAATGGTAGCCCGGATTACTGTGACTGTGCACGGGATCTCGTAGTACTAGGTGGGACAATGGTGAATCTGGTGGCAGGGGTTGGCTGTCAACTAGCGCGTGAGGGGTGGGTGTGGGTGGGTGTGGGTCGTGCTTCGTGGAGGGTAACGCAGTCCTTGTGTGTGGTGGTGCTCCCAGTTGGCTGTCGGCGCACCCCTCCCTCCCTCCCGCCTGTCGCCGCTGGTGGTGGTGGTGGTGGTGGGGGGGGGGGGGGGTCCAGGCGGGGGTGCACAAGGTGTGGGGGGGGGGGGGGGGGGGGGGGGGAGCGGGGGGTGGAAGAGGGGAAGAGAGGGAGGGAGGGCGGGTGGAAGAGAGGGGGAGGGAAGGAGGGGGGGGGGGGAGAGGGAAGGAGGGAGAAGGCGACGGGCGTGGTGGCGCAGAAAACTGGGTCAGAGGGGATTCCCCAATCCGCACATACACCATCTATCCTCCTTTTCCTCTCTCCCCCAACTCCCTCCCCTTGTTAAAGTTGCATAGTCCGATGGTTTTGAGTTTCTGACATTTTTCTGAGATAAGTATATTAAATTGATCATTATAATACCTTACTTTAGTTTGAAGTAACTTTTAATTGAAATGGTTACCTTTTGAGATATTTGTAAATTCAAACATGGGAAAATAATTTTGGCAAGCATGCCAAAACTCTGATACCATAGGCTTCTGCAGTAACAGGTTCTATTAAATCGACTCAGTGTTCCCTTCTATGAGTTCTATGTGGCAACAAATACTTAATAAGTGAATCAGTATTTAAGTTAGATATGGAGAATCAAATCTAGATAATTGATTTGATTTTGACAATTTGATGCTTCATCGGACTATGCAGCTTTAAAATAGCCACCAGTTGGGCCAAAGATGTTGAGCTTGCCGAATCGGACAGGAAGTGGAAACTCTGGTGCACCAAAATAAACTCTCACACCCACCACCTCCAGACAACTCTGGCGCAAACTGAACAGCATCCAGGGGAGACTCGCCACCCCACTCTACCCACACCCTGGCCAACTTGCAGCAGAACTCACACAACATTTCACGGACAGAACAGACCCTGCAATCAACCTCCCTTATGCCCACCAACAAGCGCTCACCAGGAACTCCGCCTGGAGAGCCGACCTCCTAGACATATCAATACCTCCTAGACATATCAATACCTCTTATACATCCCCAAGAAAACCCCGGGCAAAGTCCAATCCCTCGGGAAAGTTAGTGAACGAATCGTCCTCGCCTGTCTCCAGATGCTCACAGAAAACCCCACCACTGGCCTACCAGAGTAAATCATCGGCTACCGAGGAGAATGAGGCACCCATCATGCCATCGCCACTCTCATTGAGAGCATTTCCTATGGCCTTGTTAATGGACATGACAGGGCAATCATCTTCCTTGACCTCGAAAAAGCCATTGAGCTTATTGACCACAACATGGTACTGATATCCATGGCTGATCTTGGCATCGCCGGCCAGCATCTTGCCGACATCCGAAATTACCTCCAGAACAGGCGCCTCTTCTCCCTACCTCCAACTAAAACATGGCATCCCCCAGGGTGCAGTGCTCAGCCCCCTCCTCTTCAATGCAGTGATGGCATCTCTTGTGAGGAGGATTAAACAAGAGCTAGCCACCCAAGAGATCACAGACACAAGAATAGTCTGCTATGCAAATCACATCGCTATAACCTGCTCCCATGTGATCAACACACAGGATCTGGCTGAGCAGGTGCTCCACCTCGTAGGAAACGCCTATCGACCTTGGGCTAAAAATCTCCCCCACCAAGACCAAGCACATGTTCAGAGGTCAACCACTTCACCCCCTCTACCTAGATGGATCCCCTATCGAATGGGTCTCCACCTTTGACTACCTAGGTATCCGTCTAGACCGAGACCA